>AWWV01014368.1:0-14075 GCA_001974805.1 Corchorus capsularis
ATTACCATTCCTCGAGTTTTTGAAAATTTTCATATAACCTCCTCCATCTGTAGACTGTAGATAACATTTTTTTTCCTAGAATGATGTAAAAATCTTCTTATCAGCTTCTGGATGTTTGCCGCATGGAAGTTTTATGTTGATATATAAGCCATACCTTTTCAATTCAAATATCATAAGTTGCATATATATATATCTTTTAGTGCCAAGTATTTGAGACTGAGACTAACTTGTGTTGCAACTTTGGTGCAGCAACATTGCACTCAAACCAATTGAAAATGGAGCTATGAAGCTAGGAAGGCTGAAGAAGTTCCAATGGTTAGATTGATGCAAAAAATTAAAATTGTTCTAGTGGTAGCTTGTATTTGTATATATCAAATAGTATTAGAAATTAGCAGGAAGTAGATGAGAGGCCTCACACCATTTATCCCTGGGGTTTCCATGGCTTCTATTTACCCAAGTCAATTGGAAACCTCTGATTTCTCAGGCACCAGAGACAAGAAATGTCAGACAGTATGCTGGTATTATATATCTCTCCCTTACTATAGTATTATATATATACTAACTCAGAGTCATTCAATCTAATACTTCATTTGTGAGGTTGATTGATTCATATTGTAAAATCATAGAATGAACTATGATTAAACTATTATGAATTCGGCTTCTTTCGCTCAGTAAATGATATGTTATCATCTTCCTCATTATTTTCTTTAGTTTTTCTCAAGATAATGAGAAGTTTTTATTGATTGCAGTGCCATATCTATTCCTTTTCACCCTGACCCCATTGCAAAGTTACCCTGCATCCTCCTTTTTCCTCTTTTATTTTGCAAAATCAGTGAATTCTGCTGTGACTGAGTTTTCAAGAGGCTTCTGTTCCCCTTCCCCCCTCCTCTGTTCAACTCTGTTTTGCAAGTTTAAAATGAAAGCCACTGCCAAATGCCAATCCATTCTTCAAAAGCCCCAAAGCTCAACAGCTACAATTAAAGAATGGTGTGCCTAATCCAATTCCCTTTTCCACTTCCATTTGCTTCTTGATTTTGTTTTGCATGTTGTTTGATTTGTTTTATTGATTTGGCCATATGCCCATATCTATTTGTCAAGGAACTAAAGATCTACTGCTAATTAGTAGTATTTTTCTTTATCTACACTGCACGTTCCAATGATGATTAATTAGTTAATATTATAATATATATTATAGTATATTATAAATAGTAGCAATATTTTAATTTCATGTCGATAAGGAGAAAGAGAGCGATAGTTCAACTCCATTTCAGCTTTCACTAAGCTCAAGAGATCAAATTTAGTTAAGACTCCTCAAGAAGCAAGCAAAAAAATGGGGGCTTCAATTCAAGCTCCCATTTCCCAGCTAATGGTAATAATTTTCCTGTTCCTTCTACCCACGATCATCAAATCCCATACCGTCTCCGTCACAGATTTCGGCGCCACCGGAGACGGCAAACACTACGACACATCCGCCATCCAATCAGCCATCGACGCCTGCCACAACTACTCCACCACCAAACAATGCTACGTATACTTCCCACCAGGCACTTACCTAACAGCCACCGTCTTCCTCAAATCGAACGTCGTTCTAAACATCCCAAAAGGCTCCACCATCTTGGGCGGGACCAAATTGGCAGATTACCCAACGGCGTTTGACAGATGGTACGTGATTTTGGCCGAGAATGCCACCGACGTCGGAATAACGGGCGGAGGGGTTGTGGACGGCCAAGGGTTGGAGTTCGTGGTGAAGTTTAATGAAAGGAAAAATGTGATGGTCAGTTGGAACCAGACGGGGGCTTGCTCCGGCGATGAGTGTAGGCCCAGATTGGTTGGATTTCATGACTCCACCAACGTTAAAGTTTGGAATGTTACCTTCACGCAGCCTGCTTATTGGTGGTTAGTCCCTTTTTTCTCCATACTTTTTTTCTTTCTTTTTTGCTTTCCTGTCCTTTTTCTTTTTTATATATTTATTTACTTCTTGATGATGTTTCCTGGTTCTTTGAAATTTTTTAAGGTATTTGATCAGTAAAAGAATTTCATATACTAGGACTTTAATTGATGGAAAGTTGGAAACTTGTTTATCATAACAAAAGTTCTAACTATCATTATCACCAAAATGCAAGTATTGGTGTCAATTGAAACTATCATTATAAAATGCTTTCAAAGTTATGCAATTGAAAATTGCTTGCTTGCAATAGCTATATAAGTTTTACAATTGACCCGTGCTCATTGGAACTTGACTGTGAGTGTATAGTCTAGCAAATTTTAAATTTAACACAAGTAATCATAATGCGAAAGAATTAAATCCCATTAGAAAAGCACTAATATTATAATGGGGGAATCTTTCAGACCCCATTAAATATGATAGGGTCATTCTCCATTCTCTTGATAGTTGATATGTATACGTCTTCATATGTGTCAGAGACATATTGGCTGTGAAGCTTTATCCTTTTTCGATTTTTTACTCACATAGTTTCGTCTTGGATTGAAACAGATCCATTTTTATCACATTCAACTTAGACTTCCAGTAATTGATAAATTCTCCCTAGCCATAACTGACACATTGCATGTGATGCCTTAGATATAGTTACTCCATGTTAGTTTTAATAGAGAGTGAATTTTGTCATTGCATGCGTATGTTATGTATGTATGCATTATATTTGAGGCTTTAGCTTATCCTCACGGCTCTCCTACTCCCTCCATAAGGACCCACTAAAGGATGGCGACTGCTGGCTTTTCCACTTTTGCTTGTCTGGGATCTCAACTTGACTTTGGACTTTCTGGTTCCTGCAGTAAAAGCTCAAATGTTTCTGCTTTTTTTTTTTTTTTTTTTGGTTCATAAAAAGCTCAAATGGTTTCTGTTGATGCTTCATTTTCTGTTTATAATACCACCCCTTTTGTGGTACTCTAAATATTATATTTTGGGATGCTATTTAATCTCACAAACAATGACTTAGAGGGTAACTATTAGCTTAGCATTGGACTAGATTAAGTTGCTGATAACCATATGTTGTTCAATTGTTTTAATTAGAGTCTTAATCTGATTGTGATACCGTGTTTCTGATAACCATATGTCTTAACCATTTTTTTCTTATGACTGAGTGGTTTTCAATAATTGCTTGATAGAGTGTCTGCTACTTGTTATATATTCATTCCAGAAAGAAACAAATAAAGCCAGAAAATTGTATAGTTCAGAAGGGCTCAACAGAAATTTACAAGACACTGGTTCACTTTAGTTATATCCCTCAAAAGATAGGATTTTTGTATAGCTCAAATGTGTAATTCTGAACAGATAGGTAACCGCATTGAATGATCAGTTAAATCATTTAAGGTGGACAATTCATCAGTCAGATTCTCGAATGAATTTCTTGGCAAATATTTTCATGTCATAGGATAGAGTGTACATATAAAACATGATTATATTGTCTCTGATGATTGTTGTACTTTTATGTGTTGGTAACTTGTGATAAAAGCAAACTATCTTAGATGTTTGTGGTTGTCCATTTCTTTCTGTGCTTTCAACTTATTCCTGTATTCTGGTTTTCTGGTGAACAATTTGGTTAAATGCAGCTTGCACATAGTTCGATGTGAAAACACATTAATTAATGATGTCTCAATATATGGAGATTTTAATACACCCAACAATGATGGGATAGACATAGAGGATTCAAATAATACAGTGATTACAAGATGCCACATTGATACAGGAGATGATGCTATATGCCCCAAAACATACACTTCCCCTCTATACAACTTAACAGCCACAGACTGCTGGATTCGAACGAAATCTTCAGCAATTAAACTTGGAAGTGCTAGTTGCTTTGAGTTCAAGAATTTGGTCTTTGACAACATTACTATTGTAGATTCTCACAGAGGGCTCGGGTTTCAGATACGCGATGGAGGTAATATTGTCTGGTTTTACAAACTTGTTCAGTTAGTGAACATTTTTGGTTTACAGTTTCCTCAATGATTTTGGTTTTATCTTCTGCAGGAAATGTTAGCGACGTTACTTTCTCGAATATAAACATCAGCACAAGATACTATGATCAGTCATGGTGGGGGAGGGCAGAGCCGATATATGTAACAACCTGCCCACGAGATTCAAACACAGCAGAGGGTTCAGTCTCGAATTTGAACTTCATAAACATCACTGCAGATTCTGAAAATGGTATCTTCTTATCAGGTTCTAAAGGTGGACCGCTAAGGAATTTGAGATTCATTAACATGAATCTAACTTACAGAAGATGGACAAATTATAGTGGCGGGTTGGTTGACTATAGGCCTGGATGTCAGGGACTTGTGAATCATAGCATAGCTGGGATTATCATGGAACATATTGATGGTTTGGATGTTGAGAATGTAAATATGACATGGTTTGATGGACGAACAATGCAATGGAATAACCCTCTGGACTTCAGGCCTTCAACTGTGAATAATATATCTTTGCTTAACTTTCATTCGGTTACTAAACACAGTGACAGGAAGATTGGAGGAGAATCCCATTCGCTCAGTGCCATTCTTTGATGGAAATAAGAATTGAATTCATGATTTTTACGCCAATATGTGTGGACATCATCATTTAAGAAGTAGTTTTGTTTGTAAACTTTGTCATTTTACAACTTAAAAGAAATGATTCATTCACACTTTCAGTTGGCTGCATGATTCTTAAATAAAATAATAATACTTGCATAAACAAACAGTTTTTTTGTTTTTTTTTTTTGAGGTAACAAAACAAGGTTTAGAAACATTTAAATAACATAGCTACGGGAAAAAGAATTAAAATACGATGAAGCCTGTGTCATTTTAAGGTTCTAGAAATGTGTCACTCAAAAGCTTACTAGTTACTACCAACATTCATATGTGCTAAGTTTTGAAAATGAAGTCAATTCATAAAATCAACTGTTTCTTCCATCAAAACCGTAAAAGAGCAGTGTTTTCATCTTCATTCTACTCTCTTGCCACCCACCAACTAACTCCCAATGCCTTCCCGCCAGACCCACAAAATATTTTAATTACTTTATGCTCCAACGGTCAACTTAAAGAAGCTTTACTAGAAATGGCGGTTCAAGGCCTTGAAATGAAGTTTGACAGCTACGACATGTTATTAAACGCTTGTATAAACAAAAGGGCATTGAGAGAAGGCCAAAGAGTCCATTCCCATATGATCAAAACCCGATATTTACCGCCTGTTTACCTTAGAACTAGGCTGATTATATTTTACAGTAAGTGTGATTGCTTGAGGGAGGCAAGGCATGTGCTTGATGAAATGCCTGAAAGGAATGTGGTTTCTTGGACTGCTATGATTTCCGCTTATTCTCAAAGAGGATTTGCCTTTGAAGCGGTGAATCTTTTTGTTCAGATGTTAAGATCAGGTATTTACTAAAAAAACTTCAGTTTAACAAATTTTTGCTGCATGTGGGTCATAATAAGCTGCATTTCCTGTTTTGTTTCTTTTAGGGGGGCATTATGTTTGCTACTTGGTTTGCAGTACAAAAATAACCTCTATAATCTAATGGAAAAATGTGAGATATAAAGATGGTATGTTTAATATAAGGTCACATCAAAGGATGAATTATATATTTGAATTGATATCTTGAATCATAGTTTTGAATTGATTTCTTGTTACTCATGAGAACACTATATTGTTGCAGATACAGAACCGAATGAATTCACTTTTGCTAGTATACTTACTTCCTGTACCGGTGCTTTTGGTTTTGACCTGGGAAGGCAAATCCACTCCTTTATAATTAAGAGGACTCTTGACACCCATATATATGTTGGGAGCTCACTTCTTGACATGTACGCTAAAGCTGGTAGAATTCATGAAGCACGAGAGGTTTTTGAATGCTTGCCAGAAAGGGATGTTGTTTCATGTACTGCCATAATTTCAGGGTATGCTCAATTAGGATTAGATGCAGATGCATTGGAACTATTCCGAAGATTGAATTTAGAAGGAATGAGTTCAAATTATGTTACTTATGCTAGTGTTTTAACTGCATTATCTGGGCTTGCAGCATTAGATCTTGGTAAGCAAGTTCACAACCATGTCCTGCGATGTAACCTTCCCTTCTATGTGGTACTTCAGAATTCTTTGATTGATATGTACTCAAAGTGTGGGAACCTCATTTACTCGAGACGTGTATTTGACAGCATGCCTGAGAGAACTATTATCTCATGGAATGCAATGCTTGTAGGGTATAGCAAACATGGGATGGGAAGAGAGGTTGTGGAGCTCTACAGATTGATGAGAAACAAAAATAAAGTTAAACCTGACAGTGTCACTCTGTTGGGTGTTTTGTCTGGTTGCAGCCATGGAGGGATGGAAGATGTGGGGTTGCAAATCTTTGATGAGACGGTGAACAGGAAAGATGGAGTCAAGCCTGAAATTGAACACTATGGGTGCGTTGTAGATTTGCTTGGGCGTGCTGGACGAGTGGAAGAGGCTTTTGAATTTATCAAAAAGATGCCTTTTGAACCAACTGCTGCTTTATGGGGTTCACTGCTAGGTGCTTGTAGGGTTCACTCAAACATTGACATTGGTGATTTTGTGGGCCGTCGCCTGCTAGAAATTGAGCCTGAGAATGCTGGGAACTATGTTATTCTTTCTAACTTATATGCTTCCGCAGGGCGATGGGAAGATGTGAGAATGGTTCGGGAGTTGATGATTGAAAAAGCTGTGAAAAAGGAGCCAGGGAAAAGCTGGATTGAGGTGGACCAAACCCTTCATTCTTTCCATGCAAGTGATCGCTCCCATCCAAGAAGAGAAGAGGTGTTTGTAAAGCTGAAAGAGTTATCTATCAAATTCAAGGAAGCTGGCTATGTTCCTGATTTAAGTTGTGTTTTACATGATGTGGATGAAGAGCAGAAGGAGAAGATACTTCTAGGCCACAGTGAGAAATTGGCTTTGACTTTTGGTCTTATAGCTACATCTAATGCAGTTCCACTCCGAGTGATTAAAAATCTCCGGATTTGTGTTGATTGCCATAATTTTGCCAAATTTGTTTCAAAGATTTATATGAGAGAAGTGTCTTTGAGGGATAAGAACCGGTTCCACCATATTTCTGGGGGAATTTGTTCCTGTGGAGACTACTGGTGAAGGTAAAACAAAAAATACACTTCAGACCAACTGATAGCTCAGATGTGTCCTCTGCTGCTGCTACTCTAAAGACCATCAGAAACACTCTCGATCAAGTTGAAGAGGTTACTCTATCCGAAACAGAAGCATAAATGACTCTCAACTTTCATAAAACCTGGATAGATATTGTTTCAGATATGGTGATGGAAAAGCATCAAGTGATCATTACGTTGGATGAAAGTAGAGAGGATTACAGAAGCCGGATTTTATCCCTTTCTGACTTCAGTCATGTGGAGATCATCCATACATAAACCAGTGGGAATTCTTTGTAATGACAAACATAGAGGGGGCAATAGATATTTATCAGGTCTCTGGCCAAATTAGGAAGGATTTGAGCACCTTATAAATAGCTACCAAGTGCTACCCTTATTTGGGTTTGGGTAGTGATCTTATATACCTACGGTTGTCAAAAAAATCAGAAGAGGCCATACTATATAAGATTTTGAATGTCTTGATTTACTTAATTGCTTCTATGATTTAACTTCATAGATCAAAATAAACTTAGAATATCATGTCAAGTTTTGCAAATAAGAAAATTTTTTTTCCTTGTCTTTTTTGTTTGGTGTAAACCATAGGTATTTGATCCATTCGAATGATCATCTTCTAATTCTATGTACCCTTTAAATAAGTGTTTGAAACTATCAAACATTTGGTTTTGTAATTGGTATATATAATTCCTTACTCATAATAGGTTCGAATCTCCCTTTTTTCGACCTAAAACCATATTTGAAAAAGGGAAAATACGAGTATGAACAATTACAAAATTGAAGTTTCATCACTTTCTCAGGACTTAGGAGGATTAAGCAAAGGATGGATTGTAAAGTAATGACCCATCGATCCCGCACTCAACAAATCAATAATACCTTGAAACCATCGATTCGTCAAGTTATTCCTTTAGTACCTTAAGAAGCAAGGCATTTATTATACCTTACCAAACATTTCAAATTAGCCAAACACATGGAAACCTCCATACCCATGGTCATCATAAACGTGAACAATCTCGAGAAAGAAGAAATTCTTCAGTGGAGAAAGTTATTTGATTGTGTGTCATTAAAATCTAGTAAACTCCTGGTCATTACCTGTAATCTATAGTACCATCATTGTAATTTCAATTTCATTTTTTAAATGAAAATTACATTATTTTTTCTTAAAACGAAATAATAAATAAATAAATGAAGGTTGAAAGTGAACTGACTTGCAAACCAGTCTAGAAAAGCCCAATTGCTAAAAGGTGTTGTTGGCAAAAGCCCAAATTCTAAACGGCATCGTCTAACACAAATTTCACAGTGTCAATACGCTCTTCTACTGGCCAAGCAAAACCCCCAAAACTTCCGAGTCCCCAAATTCCCTCTCCCTTCACCTTTTCAGGCTTCAGCCAGCCACCATTACGATGGCCTTTTCCACCATGCTCCGCCAACGCCTTCTTTCCAGGTCTTTCTCGAGTCACGCCGGTCCGAGCCGCTGGGCTACACCGGGCCACCAGGAGCGACCCAACGGTTACCTCTTCAACAGGACCCCACCTCCTCCAGGCCAATCCCGCAAATGGGAAGATTGGGAGTTACCTTGCTACATCACGAGCTTCCTCACCATCGTCATCCTTGGCGTGGGCCTTAACGCCAAGCCTGATCTTACCATCGAGACCTGGGCTCACCAGAAAGCCCTCGAAAAACTCGCCGCCGAATCTTCTGCTTCTTCTTCTTCTTCTGACTGAGATGTCTGTGGGGAGCCAAACTTCAATCTGGGTCTGTTTGGGTACGGATCTGCGGGAACTCTTTTGATTTCAGCTGTTGATAAAAATGTGTAGTTGAAATAAATTGGGTATATCTTTTTTTTTGAATTGTTCAAGGATTTGTAGTTGTTAAATTTATATGCGTTTTTAATTGGATTTATGCTTTTGATGATGATGAAAGTCATTGACTTATTTGCGATCACAATCTAATGTTTGCTCAATTGAGTTATCGTGGATTTTGAGTTTTGTTTTCTTAACCAATTTTGTGCTGTTTCTAAAATAAGTTGAAAATAAATTGGGGCTAATTTGCTATGTGTTAATATGCCATTGCCCTTATGATATCCTTATGAAATGGTATAGCTTAGAAGAACATGGCTGGTTTGGTGTTTAATTTGTTAGTTCTTAAAGGTTAATCTTAGAAAATGTTAGCTCTTTAGGAGGTTCTTTTGAGAAAGAATAATCCACATTGGACTGGGTCTTGCCCTCAGGTGGAAATAACTATGTAGTCTCCATGAAGAATTGAGGGTTTTAACCCTTAAAGGCGGATGGTATTGAGGAAAGACTCAGGTTAGGAGTTGACCATTTGTGGCTGTTAGTAGATTGAGATCTTATGTAAATTGCTTTTTCATTGTTTTTATAGATGATGTCTATCTCGGAAACAAAAGAATGAGTCGTGATATTGTTATATTTAAAGTCCTATGCATCACTGTGCCGCATTTAATAGTTAGTGATGATTGCAATTTTGTTGCAGAGTGAAGGACTGTTTTGTTTGATAATGTTGTTAAGGATCTGGATGCAGGGCATATTCATTAATTACTATTTCTTGATTAGAACCTCTTCTTGCCAGTTTCTAAGTTTCTTTTCCATGTAGTCTATCATCTTGTTCACCATTTGTTTACTAATGAAAAGTGTAGGATACTTGTATTTCAGTCTCATCTTAGCCAATGACCTTTCCATTTCGATGAGGAACATCTTCTTGGTTAAAAGTTAAAAGGTTCTCAGTTGCCACCTGCTTGTAAAAATATACAAATGAGTCTCAAACCTTTGATGTTAAGTGTTAAGTGTCATGATTGGAAGTCTGTTTTAGATGAAAAAACTATTTTTCTTGACAGCGTTGTGATTGAGGTTGTGGGAGCAGGGAAACTGTTGGTGTTGTATAATAATATTGTTGAATATAGATTTATGGAATAGTGGTGAATAAACCCTTCTTTTCATTTGCCATTTGATTTTAGAAAAACTAGAAGTTCATATCTAGGATGTTTTGAAGTCTTTCAGTGAAAATTTTGAACTTTTGGACAAGTTTTGAGCAACTGAACGTTGCCATTTAGTTATCTTATTGCAGGGTTGGAAGTCAATTATTCTTGAGCACTATCCCCTCGTACTTTTCACAGACAATCTCTATTTTCCCCACTATCCTTCCCTTATCCCCCGCACCTCCCTCTCCTTCTCCCCCCTCTCTCTCTCTTTGTCCTGATTAAGGAAAAATGGATTCATGCATCACTTTATTTCTATCTTTCATATGGTCCCGCATTTCCTGGATTGCTTCCATTGCCTATGATGTATATTTCTAGATGTTCTATTGTCTTCTATGCAGTCTTCTCCTGAGTTTCTTTTTATTTCAATTAAGCTCCTGCATTTTAGATGGCACGATAATGAGTAATGACCACAGCAAGGTCTCGAATAATGTTTATTTTACACCTATAGATAATGGAATTAAATAAAGTAGCCTAATAGGCACTTCCACGGCACTAAAATGCTTCTTGCATGGTCCATTGTTTTAGCAGTGAAATATGTTTATGTTCTGTTTTAAATTTGATAGAAAACTTTTAGGTTTGTTCATATTGTGTGGTGCTTTCATGGAAATTGGACTGAGCTCAAGGAATGGAAGGAGAGGGATGTTGGGAAAGGTTGTAGGTAGAAGGTAAGATCTCTATATTGTTTGGATTTCTTATAACGAAAAAGAAGAAACCGATGCCGCTCTGCCATTTCAAAGAGAAATGTGCAGAAAATTTTAGAAAACTAAATCAAACTTTTTATATTGTTCATTTCATATATATATATATATACCAAAGAAAATATAACTCAAAACTCTTTTGATTATAATCAAATACAGATTATTACACCCGAGAAATCTCTTATTAGCCAATCAAAGATCAGCATTATTCTGACTTGCACAAAAAGAAATATCAAATTCACACTTTTTGGAACTTATGATTTGAAGAAGAGCAAGCAAGAACTTAGTTGCAGACATCAGGGTTGGCCAAGAGGTAGGCTTCAACAGCCTTGTACAATCCCAAAGCCTTTTCTTTGCCAGCCTTAATTTCTTCCTCCTTGATCTCAACGTCACCAATGGTAAAATACTTGCTGGTGCTCTTGCAGATTGATCCTCCATCTGGGGATGCCACAAACTTGGTCTCATAAGAGATTTTCTCAAGTGTGTGCATCAAAGCATCACCTTCAATGATGCTGTATTTGTATGTGAAATTCTCATTGTCAATCCCTTCAATCTTGTGCTTTACATACTTGAATTGGCTGCCTACAATTGGTACCAAGCAAATAAGGAACAACTTATAATTAATTAGGAACCTGAAATTACATGAAATGGAAACTTAAGTAACTATAATTAGTATGAATTTGCATGCTATATAATACCTTCACCAAAAGTTAGCTTCTTGATGCTTCCAACCCCGCCATCGCCTTCAACAAGCTCAACATGCTGGATTGCATTGGGCACAACCTTGGGGATGAGGGTGTCAGCTTCAAGAACAAAGGCCTTGAACATCCTGGCTGGGGGAATTGAGGTGGTGACCTCCATTTCATAATGGACAATACCCATGATGTTAAATAATTAAGAGTTTGAAAATGTTTTGATCAAAGGGAAGACAAATAGAGAGAAATGAGTGTTTTGTGGTGTGGGGAAGAAGTGAAATCTAAGATGGTATTTATAGACTGAGCTTTGAAGCCTTAACAGTATGTTTTCTTCAATTTATTTAATTGGTTGCATCAGATATGAACAAACAAATTGTTACTACTCTTTCAAAGAAATTGTGCCTAGTCAAACAAAGCACCCTGCATCATAATAAAAATATAGAAAATCCTTCATTTTTCTTTTCTAATGTAGTACCAAACCCTTTTTATATGTAACATAAATGTGGAAAGAAAATTCATGATAGGGAATATATAAATTAAAATTTGCTAGCAATGAACTTCACAATTTGATTGATTTTTTTTGGATAATAAAGCTTAACAAGTAGCATTATTTTATGGGTATAGATTATATTAGGATGATCCTAAAATGTGAGGTTGTTTATTCTAAAAAAAATATAAAATAAATAAATAAGATGTGAGGTTGTTAGGATTCCATTAGATTGATGACACATAATCATTTTTAATGATTTTTAGGTTCTTAGTTTTACACCTTCCCTTACCAAATCAACTGTCTATTTTTTCCAAACTTATCTCTCACCAAATCAAACTCCTTATTAATTATATTAATTCATTTTCCATTCCTTGATTTTTTTTTATTTTTATTGCCAAAATTAAAAAAAGATTTTGATTATGTGAAAGAAATCGTTTGGAGGATGGGAAGGATGGTGGGATTTCCTACACCTCTCTCATTTCCTTTCCTATTCCTGAAATTATCTTTGGCAACATACTTGCTGTACCCTTTCATGCACTTAAATCCAAGACTGATTCTCTCTTTTGGAAAGGATCGGCAAATGGCCATTTTTCTGTTCAATCTGCCTACATTGTTGCTAAAGACATTGATAACAGACCTCTTTCTTGGTATTGGCTTTGGAAGTCCAATTTTCTGCCCAAATTGAAATTTTTTGCTTGGGAATGCTTGCGGGAAATTGTACCTACTAGAAAGTTTCTTGCTAGTAAGGGAATGAATGTGGCTGTTGCTTGTCCTTTGTGTGCTAATTGTGAAGAATGTCTTGATCATTTATTTAGAAAATGTTCAATCACTTCTGGTATTTGGGATAGGTTAGGCATCACCACTCATAATTCTGTCACTTTCCAAGTTTGGCTTGTTGATAGATTGAAAGATAAGTCTGTCAGCAATATTCATTCTATCCCTAAAAGGCTTCTTTTTATTCATGTTTTATGGGATATCTGACTGCATAGGAATAATGTGATTTTCAATACCCCTAGGCCCCTTGATTTGATTATTAAGCTCTTTATTCAGAAAGCTTGTAAATATTTTGTTTTGAATGGTAGAATTAAGAAACTGCCTATTCTGAGTGTTGTGACCGTCAAATGGAAACCACCTGATGAGGGATGGTTCAAGTTAAACTGTGATGATTCTTTTTTAGGTAATCCAGGTAGAGTGAGAGCTGGTTCTATCTTAGAAATAACCTAGGTGATTGGGTTGGTGGTACCATGAGGCATTTGGGCTTCGCCTCAAACTTTTTAGCTGAACTTTGGGCATTGAAAGATGGTTTGCTTTGCAACTTGCTAAATCCCATAGTATTGATAAACTTGTTGTTGAATTAGATGCCACTGTTGTTATATCTTCCCTCTCTTCACCTCATGAGTGTTTCAAACTTGAGATATCATAATTTTGTGGATGAATACAGGTGCCTCTTGCGACAATTCATTGAAATCCAAGTTCAACACACATTCAAGGAGGGAAATATTTGTGCTGATGCAATTTCAAGGAAATGAAGCTCCCATTTTTGTAATAGTTTAGATGAAGTTTTTGTGGTCTTTACAGAACTACTTGCTTTTGTGATAATTGATAAACTCTTTGTTGCATGACTTGTCAGGACAATATTTGTGTCTAGAGCTGGCAAAAGCTGACTTGACTGTGGGTATCCAATCCGACCGCCCGAAACCAAACCCAATCCAACCCGATTTGACCAAAAAAGTCAACAAGCCCAACCCAAAACCGAAACTGACCCAACCAAAAAATGACCCGAATTTTTGGGTACCCGAACCCGAAATGACCCAAACCCAAAATGACCCGAACCCGATCAACCCGACAGATTAACCCGAAATGACCCGAATTAAAATTAATTATATTTAAATTGTAAAAACTAAAACTTGTAAAATAATTAGCAAAAAAATATATATTTGATAGTTTTAATCCAATTTTAGTATTTTACCACATCAAATCTCAATCTCATGATATATATTGCTAATTTTTTTTAGTCTTTGATTGAAAGTTGAAACTATACCATTAATATTGATTATTACAAATAATACAAA
>AWWV01014369.1:0-16334 GCA_001974805.1 Corchorus capsularis
TTATTTTTATATTTTTCTAATTATTTAAATATTTATACTTTAATATAATATAGTTCATATAAAAAATCAATGCCAATGAATATTTCAATAATACAATATATTTATAAGTTATATAAGTTTGAAAAGGTAAATAAAATGGATTATAAGTTATAATATAAATAAAATGGATTAAAATATATTGTGCTATTGTGCAGAGTAGTTCTCATTGTGTAATGCCATTCAATCCCCAAATTCTCACATTTGTTCAAATTAGGGTCTGACAGATTTTAATTTGTTTGATTTAAAAGCTAGCATTTTCATAATTTGTTTAATTTAATGTTTAATTAGTTTTAATTTGAAATAATTTACAATTAAATTTCATTAATTAGTTTAAATTAGTATTAAAACATATGAATTACATATTTAATTTATGTTAATTTAAAATTTAAATGTTGCGGTTAATTTAGTTTAAATATTTAATTTATATATTAATCAAGGATCATTGGATCAAGTTATTGTTCAATTTTGATTCTTATATAATATATGTATACTATATATATATATTTGTTTTTTTTTGAAAAATAATAAATATTATTAATAATAAGGTAAAAGATTACAACCAAGCAATCAAGTTTGATGTTTTAGAGACACCAAACTTGGCCAAGGAATCAACAAAAAAGTTTGCCTCCCTAAAGACATGAACAAAAGAGACATTGCCTAATCAGATTTGAAAATCTATTATATTATATTATATATATATATAGTATATTTAGTATAAATTAGAGACATGACCTAAATATATAAATACTATATTTATTTGTACTGATTAATTAAGACTTAAATCTTTGAAATTGAAATTATCAGTTATATTAATAAAATTTCTTATAACTATTTTACCCAAAATATGTTATAACTACAAATGGAAAAGAATTTTTATTAATCTCAAATTATAATAAGAATAGAAATAAAAATTTATTTAAACTTTAAAAAACGCAAACTTGAATGACTCGAATCAAATTTGAAACCCGAAATGACCCGACTATTCAACCCGAAAAAAATGAGTTGTCACGACCCGAACCTGAAAAGACCCAAACCCGAAAACCCGAGGTTCAAACCCGAAATTACCCGAACCTGTATGACCCGAAAATTTCTTAACCCGAAACTGACCCAACCCAAAAAACCAAACCCAAATCTAACCCGACCCATCCATCTACCAGTTCTATTTGTGTCGCGCTATTTCGTTTTAATGATTAGTTAGTTAAGCTATTTACCAAAAAAATAAGAAGGATGGTGGGATTGGGATCATGAATTTGGGCCGTCCCAATTCTATTTGGCAAGTACTAAAAAATTGTGTAGTCAATATATAATTGGGTGATCCGAGAAACAGGAGGTTCTGTTTAGTGAAGCCCAAAAGTTGATTAATCCAAAAAATTCCACAATCATCCTTTTGGGCTACTTGAACACCATGCCATGCCATGACATTCTCGACAACTTGTCAACTTTCCTAAACATGAAGAATTTCACCCCCCTTTTATTAAAAAAAAAAAAAAATTGTTGGTAGAATTGGGGTTGAATAAATAACAACTAAGAAGTAAGAAACACTCATTCAGACAAATATTTGGCTGTCAATCTTTTATTTTATTCATTGTTCTGAAACTGGAAGAGTTTCAATTGTTCTGACTATCCGATAAAACAAAATCATTATGTGAATGTGAAAACGGTGGGAATTTGGCATGCGTGATCTAATACATGAAATTTAACAGTTGGATTAAACAAATAGATGGGTTTAAAAACTGTTAGTTGATCCAGAGGATGTCAAATTAGAATTGAATTTGCGTCATTATTAAAAAATTAAGCATCCTTAACATTTTTAACGGATCAAATCAAACTTTCCTTGGCTTATATAAGAAGGGCTATGATATGATCACGTTGCTATGTCCTTCTGGTGTCTCTGCACGTGATAGCAATTCTTCAACACCCAAAACTAAAGAATTATTACATTTCTTCTACAAAGTCAGATTTCTGTTCTCTTTGCAGCCTATAAATCATTTCTTAGCGGAAGAATACGAATGATTCAATTTTGTTTATTCTTTAGAAAGTTCAAGGAGAAGGCGGTTCAAATCTGTTTTTGTTAATCTAGTTTATTAATTTATCTAAAGGATTAGCTAGATCTTAAGCAAGGTTATTAATTAATGACAGCCATTGCAATTTGCAATATGGTTCAAGTCCAAGATCTCACTTTTTTGTAAAGGCCACTTGGTATTATATAAGTTCATCTTTATTGAATAAAATTGTAAAGTTGTGTTAAGTGCTTTTGACCTCTGATTCATTTTGTTAATTAATTGTGATAATTATACCAAAAACTTTAGGGTTCTTTGAAATTCTGAAAGATTGGTTTTTATTGGGAGATTGTAGAGTCAAGGAATATGATTGCCTATCAAAATTAATAAAGAGTGTCATAAGATTAGATTTAGCTTTTGCCATTGGAGAGGCACAGCTCAAAAAAGCTAGTCTTCGTCATTTGCACTCTTTCCCCACATTTGCACCATCGATCTATAAAGTTTTGAAGGGGAAAAAGTGAGGTTTATTTCATTTCCATGAGGAGGATGTGGAAAACTTTGATGTTTAGTTTTATGAACGTGTTGCATTTTGGCTTTTTGGGTTGCAATATTTGAATACAACACTGGTGTCGGTGGCTCGATCGGTGCAAGAGTTGATTTAGAAGAGACATATCTTGTGTAGCTTTTATGTCCTTTTTTGAAAGCTTTGCCTTCCTAATTTTGCTACTACTGTATAGTGATAAGTGATAACATTTATTTGAAAGATTTAAGAGATTGAAAATAATTATTTTCAGGTTGAGAATATAATAAAAGGCAAAAGTGTTTAGATGCACTCCTCTAAAATCAAACTTGTTTTCTCACCTTTATCAAAAATTTATTTTATTTCCCTTCTTTTTAATAATTGAAAGATTTAAAGACTGAAACTGATTACTTTTCAGATCGAGAATATGATAAAACGTAAAAGTGTTCAAATACACTCCTTTAGAATCAAATTTGTTTTCTCACTTTTATCACAACAAAGTCCCTAAAATCGGCAACCCAATTCCAAATCAACTTGCATACAAAAATTTTACATGGCTAGAGTAGTAGACAATATTCAATTCAAGGCAAAATACACAATGTTATCTATAAAGACCTCTTCAACTTAGTTAGAATTAAAAACTTGTAAAGATGAAAAATAAGAGTAAACTATACAAATTGATTGCATTTCATACATATACATACATAAATACGCACATATATCATATACCAAAGAGTGGTTGGGTGGTGCTATGGGGACATGCAGCACCAATATTTTTAAAATGAAAAAAATATACCACAAATGAATGAAAGAATAAATTAATTAGACAAAGATCTCTTTGCTCAATTCATTGTATAGTATAGGATAATCATAATATTTGCACATCATTTGGCACATCCCCATCAGGTCTTAGGGCCTAGTACTCACTACTCAACCGACAACAAGCTGGAATTTTTCCGAGATTGAAATTCTCTTTATTATAATATATATTGCAACTACCCAATTTTATCATAAAATGTTACAAAGGGATCTAATTAACACTTTTAACTGTGACTTCTATGATGTGAATTATGATTTAATTGCTTTTTAGAATTTTTTTTTTGCTAAAATCTCAATAAGGGCCCTAAACTTTGTCAAAATGGTCAAATAAGTGCCCAAACTATGAAAAAGTCAAATTAGTGCATGAATTTTTCGATTTGGGGCAATTCAGTCCAAAATGTTAGATTATAAGTCTGTTAATTGTAAATAATCCAAAACATTTTGGACTGAATTGACCCAAATCGAAAAGTTCAGACACTAATTTGACATTTTCATAGTTTGGACATTTATTTGATCCTTTTGGCAAAATTCAGGGTCCTAATTGAGATTTTAGCATTTTTTTTTAGGGTCCAAATTTTCGTAGGCAATTTAATTAAACTACCCAACTGAATTTTCGTAGGTAGTCCAAAATTTTTAGTTTTGATTTATAATTCTTTTCATTTACTATGTTAATAGAGATGGTAGTGGCTTAGCTCATAACATGGCTAAATGTTAAATTAACGAAATTTCTTTTGATTATAGCTATTTCATCACGTTCATTCTTGGCCTCATCTAAATTTGCTAACATTTTTTCCTCGAAACAAATTTTGAAATTATAGTTAAATTACATGAAGGAGAAACTCGTGATCAAGTGAATAAAGGCAATTAGATCTATTATATGGAGAGTTTTTGTTGTTTCTATAAATTCATGCTCTATTTTTCGTTCCTCGAATTTTATTTTCAAGTATGAAAAAGAAAAAGAAAAAGAAAAAGAAGCATAATTGGTAGAGTGGGATGGCATGGCCGGTGTCATGTGGGTGCTTGAAGACAAGAATAGATTTGAGAGCGTTACATCAGTCAAATTCATGAACGTATGGAAAATGTCCTTGTCGGTGGTGCATTGCTTCCAAATTTTGATAAAAATAAAAATTAATATATCCATTTGCAAAAATTGTCCTTTCCCACAATTCCAAGTTTCTCAATTACACCCCACCATTTGATAAATTTGTTGTTCAATTGGCCCCATGTTAAATGTGGTGTGGGGTTCTTATAGCTTGACCTTAAGTACACAATGGACCAATTAATTGATCCCATTCCACTTAGCCTTTGAAAGAAAAATGAAAGAAATTGGTTTTCTTTAATTTCTTTTCTTCTTTTAAGGAGTATGTGATTAGTCACCTTAAAATTTTCTTATTCTTAATTTTGATCCAAAATAGCTAGTTGTTGAGTTGAAAGAAAGATATATGTATGCAAGGTATAAGATAAGAGTACTCATAAACTTCTTCATAAGGAACTGAACTTTATTAGTGTATATGAAAACAGAGTAATTCCAATTTTGAAGTAAGAGATTAAATATAAAAAGGAAAAATTATTCAATACACTGTTAGTGAAGTTTAGCAGACTGTACGTGCAAGTCTAGAAGGGTGACATGTGTCCCCTTAGGGACTAGATTAAAATATTAAAAATCTAATTAATTCTGAAATAGAGTACTTGTAAACCTTTAAACCCGCTTGTGGAGTCCAAAAATTACACTGACGCTGTATCAAATAATAACTAATAAATTGTACTTATATGTTATTTTTTTAGGGTGCTTATATGATACACCAGCGGTGTAAATTTTGGACTCCACAAGCGGGTTGTGGAGTTGACACGTGTCCATTTTTTGAATTATTTAAGTTTTAAATATTTCAATCTAATCCCTAAGGGACACATGTCACCCTTCAGGACCCGCTTATGTAGTCTGCTAAACTCCACTGACGGTGTATTGTATAATTTGCCTTTTTTTAATATGAACCTTGTATTCGATAGTCACCATATATCTCGACTAATTTGGAATTGAGTTATGTTGAATCCCAATTGGGAAAGCTCTCATCACTCGCGAGATCTTACTTAGAGATATTAAACTCCTTCAAATTAACCTAATAGGCATTGATAATTAGAACATTAATGTTTTGTCCTAAAAACCAAAAGTGTACCCTTGTGGAGAAACAAGGGACTAAATTAAATTAGGATTTTTATATGAACTTCTAAAGGGCAAATAGGTCTTGTCACGTCGGATTTTTATTATGGATTATTAAAATTGAACATTTTCTATAATTTTCTATAATTGCCACAAAAATAGAGAACAGAGGAAATGACAAGTGAAAGTGTATCCAGTTCATATCTCTCTGGCATGCCAAGATTGAGATGTCTTCAATTGGATTTTTCCCAGGAGTGATCAGATCTCCTATTGATCCTTGTTCAAAGAATCGGATTCATATCTCGTGTTAGGAGTTTATTCGATTCTAATAAAATTAGAAGACTTAATTGATGGTTTTAAATAAGTTTCAATAATAATACTATATATATTTCATTTTTTAAACTATAAAATTATATATTTATAAGTCCATATATATGATAGAAACAGTTTAATGATTGAATTGCATGTTGGTAATTGGCCAAGATTATGACGCCAAAAACTAAAAAAAATCAATTTTTTTTGATGAAAATCATGTTAAGTTGAGTGAAAAAAAAATCATTACTGAATACTAGAAAAAATACCTGGCCAAAAAAAAAAAGAAAAAATACACGTTAAGAGAGTTATTTTTAGTTAAGATTTGATTCAATTTAAGTTCGAATTAGTCGGAACCTATCAGAGGGAAAAAAAAAAAAACTTGGCAGGTACGTGGATTTGGAGGACTTGCTAATTGCTATCTATATTTGAAAATATCCAAAAAATTCACATGAACATTATGACATCTCCTCTTTTATGGTTTTATATGACATCTCCTCTATAATTCAATCTCACTTGCATTCACCTGCCATGGACCACTGAGTCAACCCACCTAAACTTTGTATATATATTGAAATAGTATTGAATTATAAGTATTAAATATTTAAATTACTTGGAGAATTAGTATATTCCCACTACCATACTTAAATTAATTGTTTTTTTACTGTTTACTACTAACATACCATTACTTCACTCAGAAACTTGTTTGCATTTAATAGTTGGCAACCTCTGCAATGAAATTCAATGCAAGCAATCTTCTATAAAGATTTGTTTTTAGTATTGTCCATTATTATTATGCTTGCTTTAATTTAATTGAACTAATGCTAAAATTTGGAAATCTACCAATTTTAGCATGTGTTATAGTGGCATACCTCCTCATTAATATTTCTTTTCATTTTTTTTTTGAGAAACTGTTGAAGAAGTTTCCCAAACAACAATTGAATAAAAAATTATTTACAATTTTGTTTGACTATAAAATGTATATTGAAAAAATGGATGAGTTGTTTGATTGTTTCCTGTATGTGTTTATGGGAACATAGTGTATGTGAAGATCAGCTCAATATTACATGATCCAAGGATCTGAAATTTCATTTGGAGAATACAATGCATAGACAAGCTTTGACACTAAATCTAAGATGTTACACATACACCATCAATTGGACACTAGTAGTAATATTTTTGTAAATAATTTATTTGACCAAGAGTGGGGAGAAAACTTTGGATTCTTTTATTTTATGTCTCATCAATAATGTATGATAGGATGATTGAGATTTTGGAGTTATTATCTGAATGAACAAAAAGAATTGATTAATGTTAGATTAAATGCAATTCAACTTCGAATTAATCGGGATTCAGTATGATTTCTTGGATACAATTTCAATACCATCCCTTGCATTGCGAGATTCTCCGAGATTTGAAAATTTTTCTACCGGTGATAATGAAATTGAAAATGGGTTATAGCAAGAAAATAAAAGTGAAAATTCTAAAAGAAAGGATATTGTACCAAACTCACTTATTACAAGCACTATTCCTCTTTAAGAAAAAACAACAAATGAAAGGAAAAAATTAGGTCAAAATGATACACAACCATAAAAAACAAAGGGATTTTTTTGAAACTCAACAAAATTACTAAATATGTTTTATTTAATTAATTCAAATCAGCATCAAGAAAATGAAGTGAAAATTACACACAAAATTATGTCCTTAATTGGATAAGATTAAAAATTGACAGCAATATCTAAGGAAATGGAAGGTGGTACATTAACATCTTAATTAGGTCTGAAAAAAGTGGTAGATAGATAGTCTCCAATCATTTCTAAATCAAATTTAAGGTTTAACCTTCCAAATATCTAGTATCTAAAAAAAATATTCCCTTTTCCTCTCTTAACGGTTTTAATTTTTGTTTGTTCAAATGTAAAAAAATCATAAATATTTCAAGTTTGAACACAGAATCAGGTTAAATAATTTGACTTGGTTTAGGTATACCAATAAATCTTACAAAAAAAGTCTTGTAAAAATTAGGCATCATTTATTTACTATTTATTCTAGTAGACAAAAAAAAAAAACCGTCAACCGGTATTTCCCGGTTACTCTCCCCCACCGACAACCCTTTTCTTCTGCCGTACAGTTTAAACGGAGTGAAGTTGGACCCTCTCGTCACTCTTCATATTTTAAATGCGTCCTTCCCCTGCTTCCCGCACTCTCTCTCTCCGGCTCCGCCATAGGAACCATAAAAAAAAAAAGCTTCATTTTCATTTTTATTTTTGGCACGAAACCCAAAGCCAAAGTGTTGGAAAGTTTAAAATCCCCAAAGGGTGGGTTGTTTCTTGTCTGAAGCTTGCACTTTTTTACTCGCTCTTGGAAGAAGAAATCAAACCAAAGCTGTGGTAAGTTAAAAGAAACGAAAAAAACTGTTTCTGCTTTTTTTTTTTACTGTTCTTTTTCTTATTTGCTTCCTTTAATTTTTTGCATTATTACAGCTTTTCGGGTTGGCGTTTTTGTTACTTTTCTTTTGTCTTCTTTGTCATTACTACACTACTTCTTCTTCTTCTTCTGCAATGTCTTTTTTCTGTTAATAGCTGAGGGAATTGACAAGACGAAAAGCTGAATTCGGCATTTTCTCTGTTTTCTTTGATTCGAGAAATGGTCTGAATTCTTCGATCCTGTTTTTCTCTGTTTCATTTTTTCATTGTCCGAAATAAGGAAAGAATTCTCCGTTTTAATTTGCTTCTTTTTTATACTTTTTTGTTTCCTTCTGTTTCCTCTGTTTTAGTTCTGACTTATTTGTTGAATGTTGATTTTTGGTTGCTTGAAGGTTTTCCAGTGGTGGCTGTGTTCTTTATGCCATTAGTATTGTCAGTATTTTGCTCTGTTTTTCAGTTTTTTTTTTCCTAAACGAAGAAAAATTAGTGTTAAAGGATCAATTTCGATCAACTTTCGTGTGGTTTGAGTTCTATATTCTTTGTTGATCAAGATCTACAACAATAGGAGAAAACGATGTTTTTTAATCATGACCCTTTGTCGTTTTTGACTAGTTCAGACAAAAATCAATGTCCATTTCAATGGTGAAAACTTGAAAGCCTTCGCCATGGATCAGAAAAGAGAGTTTGCGACTGAAGAGTAAAGTTGCTCTGTTCTTCTGCGTTTGTTCGCTGCTTAGTTTGATTTCTTCCACTTGGATACCTTTTTTCTCTGTTAATCTGCAGTGACATGTGCAAAACCGTCTTTTTCTGATTCTGTTTGTAGGCTATCTTTTTCTTGTCGTGATAATGCGATGTACCAAGGAAAATTCTTTTGAAAAATGCTTCGTTAACTTTTCTAAATCTGTTTTGGGTCATTTTTAATTGTTGTTTTGATGATGAAAAAGTGTTCAACTTTATTGCCCTTCTGGAAATAGCTTGTAAGATATCTTATTTGAAAGCTTTTTTTTTTCTTCTTTTTCTTTAATTTATACTATACTTTTGATCTAAATTTCGGGATAGATATCCAAATCATGTGTATTTTATGCTAGGATCAAGAAGTGTGGGATATTGATGTAGGATTAACTTTGAATAGAATATGAGTATGCAAGTAAAGATGAATTGGGAAAGGCATTACTTGTTCTGATTTAGGCATTTTTCAGGGCCAGTCCAACTGATCAGGGGATATTTACTTTATGGATTAGTTTTAACACAACTTTATGGACCATTGTTATGTATTCCTTGTATGGATTGATAAATTTTAATTTTTACTGGTCTTGAGATTTATGCTTAATAGTAAATTCTTATGCTTTTTGATGTGGGACACGCCGAGATGAATGGATAATTTAGTTGTATTTTTTAAGAAGATAATTTCTTTCTCCTGTGATATAAAAGTCGATTTGTTCCTTCCTACCACTTGTAGTGCTGATGTTTCAAGGTTGAGAAGAACCTTGGAATTTGCTCTTCCATTTTGCCTTCTAATCAGTTTGGAGAATTTTTTTTAGATCCTTGTAACAATCGAATCCATATATATGTAATAATTTGGCTCATCCTATAGACCTCATATTGTTGAATGACTTGCATGTTTCTGCCTTTTGTTATCGAGTTTTCTTTATTTTGCTTGTCCATTTTCATAATACTATTGTCTGCTGGTTTTCTGTATAGTCTTAGAGCAGTCTGTCATTTTTCAGTGTCCGGCTATGGCACTACCATATATATGTTATATGTGTTCTGCTTGGTTAATGGTTAAGGCAGCTGATTTTAGATAAATCCATACTGATTATCCTGGCTTCTCTCTCTATGCAGAGTCTTTCAACCGAGTAAAGGGCCAGAATATTGTTATATTTTCCGTCTTGGAGAAGTAGGTCACCTCATGATAAGTATGCAACTACATGCTTTATTACATCCTGTATTGACATACATCTAACCAGCTTTGGTAGGAATACCAGTTACTATTCTCTCCCTTCACAGCTTCTTCCTTAATTGTAGTTAGGAAGTGAATTGACTTAAGTATGAAAGAGACTGGCAAGAGGAGAAATGCGGCTCCTGTCCAATCAAAGCGCTCTGGGAAAACTGAAAAGAGAAGCAATAAACCAAATCAAGATAAAGGTGGCAAAACTTTGAACGCAAAAGAAACAGAATCCAAATCTTTAAAAGCTAGATCAGACAATAATTCTTTAGTAAGTGATTCAAATGCGGGCTCTGAGCCCTCTGAAGTTTATGAAAATGTGGTTGTACATTATGTGGATGATGTTAACAGGTCTGAAGAAACATCTCAAGGTTCAAAAGCTAATGCAATGACCACTAAAGTAAAGAAGGATGAGATTTTAGATGATCGCTCCACTGATATGGAGGGCGAAGGAAGTACGGGAAAGGAAGGAGAATCAGATTCTGAGACAATAAAAGATTCAGTATCATCTCAAGGAGATTCATTGACAGCTGAGGATGAGAAAGAAGAGAGAAATTCTGGAGTTGGTGTTTCCCATGAAAACCTCTCAGATAGCTCTTCCCGAGGATCCAGAAAGGATTCTGAGCGCGAAACTAATATATTGAACTCGAAGGCATTGAATAATGCTCCTAAGAAATCTGCAAAATCAAATGGAGGGCCAACCAAGGATGCTACCAAGAGTTCTTTAGAAAAAAATTCCAAAACCTTGAAAGTTTCTCCAAAGTCCTCAGCAGAGTCTGCAGAAGTTACTAATGGCAAGCATGCCGAGGACGTAAAAGAAATTGATGTCTCATCTGAGACATCAAATGGTGCTCAAAGTTTTGTCAGTGACAATGAGCCTATTGATGCTGAAGACAAAATCAAAGTTGAAGATGAGGCAGCTTTAAATGAAAAGATAGTAGAGATGGAGGCAAGAATTGAGAAACTTGAAGCAGAGTTGAGAGAAGTAGCTGCCCTTGAAATCGCTCTTTATTCTGTTGTACCGGAGCATGGAAGTTCCGCACATAAAGTTCACACACCTGCTCGACGCCTTTCTAGACTCTATATACATGCTTGCAAACATTGGACTCAAAACAGGCGAGCCACAATTGCAAAAAACACTGTGTCTGGGCTCATTTTGATTGCTAAATCTTGTGGTAGTGATGTCTCAAGGTATGCAAACTTTAATCTAATAATGTAAATAGTGGTTTGCAATGTGCCATTTACTGCTGACAGATTAATAATCTTCTGCTTTTGTATCTTAAGGTTAACCTTCTGGTTATCAAACACCATAGTACTGAGGGAGATCATTTCTCAGGCATTTGGCATTTCACGCAACTCAAGTCCTCTTACACGGCTTCCTGAGTCAAATGGCAGTAACAAAAGGAGTGAAGTGAAGCCTGCAAATTTAAAATGGAAAGCCGGCACTGGTAGTAAACAAGCAAATGGTTTTGTGCAGTTTGTTGAAGATTGGCAAGAGACAGGAACCTTCACATCTGCACTGGAAAAAGTGGAATCTTGGATATTCTCTCGAATAGTTGAGTCAGTATGGTGGCAGGTAAATTGTTGAACCTCTGTCAACTTTTTATTAATTAAGGATTGCTTCATATAAAAAAAAATGACGGTGATCAAATTGATCCATTCTTGTTTATGATCTCTAAATTTCAAATTAGCATGAAGGAGGTTCATGTGTTTGTCTGATTTCAGGCTCTTACTCCACATATGCAAGCTCCTCTTGAGGGTTCACCTGCAAGCAAAACAATTGGAAAGTTGTTAGGGCCAGCCTTGGGTGACCAACAGCAAGGAAGTTTTTCCATCAACCTCTGGAAAAATGCTTTTCAAGATGCTTTTCAAAGACTTTGTCCTGTTAGAGCTGGAGGACATGAGTGTGGTTGTTTGCCAGTAATTGCAAGAATGGTATGTAACTGTATTGTTTCCATCTGTAAATTTTAAGCAGTCATGCAATGTATTTTTTGCTTTCATTTCTTCTATTTTTTTCATGTTAGATAATTTATTTGTATGTTCTTTTATTAGGTTATGGAACAGTGTGTTGCAAGGCTAGATGTTGCAATGTTCAATGCTATTCTGCGAGAGTCAGCCCACGAGATCCCGACAGATCCTGTATCTGATCCTATTTTAGATTCAAAGGTTCTGCCTATTCCAGCTGGAGATCTAAGCTTTGGATCTGGTGCACAGCTGAAAAATTCTGTATGTATCATGTCACCGAACCCTTTCCTTGATTTCTGTGGTATATCCAGTTGGAGCTAGTCCTTTCACTAAACTTCTTATGTCACATGAGGCAGTTGTTCCGAATCTCTATAATCTCTGCACTTGCTAATTTTAAGAGTATGAATTACCAACAGAAATGTCTAAGATGCTTTAGTTGGCACAGTATACTTACATCCTTTATGTCCTCAATTTGTACTATACATATAATACTGCTATGTACTTTTTCATGGAGCAACACTAGCAGATGGAATGGTTTCCATCTGCTACCTGATTGCAAGTATAGGTCATGAAACAATTGGGTGTTTACATCTGCCTTATAGCTCATTTCATAGTAGTTCGTAAATGGAACCATTATATGCAAAGTTTAATAAAGCAGAATGCTTGTTTTGCAGGTTGGAAATTGGTCTAGATGGCTGTCTGATATGTTTGGCATTGATAATGATGATGCTTTGATAGAGGAGCAGCATGACAGCCAAGATGACTTCAGACAAAATGGAGATGGGGAATCTAAATCCTTCCATTTCCTTAATGCCCTCAGTGATCTTTTAATGCTTCCGAAGGACATGCTAATGGACCGTTCGATCAGAAAGGAGGTTGATTGTTGATTAAAGCTGCACATATCATTAATCTATTAGTAGATTACTTTCTGGTCTCTTTGATACATGTTCCCTTCTAACTTTATTGAATATTCTATTTTCATGGCTTCAGGTTTGTCCATCAATAGGTCTTCCATTGGTTAAACGCATTCTTTGCAACTTCACTCCAGATGAATTTTGTCCTGATCCTGTTCCAGGAGCTGTATTGGAAGCCCTGAATGCTGAGGTATGACTACTTTGGGGTTGTCTTGTTCTACATATCCGTTCATTGAACATTTTAGTAAGTGCTACTTGCTGAAACTGGTTATAGTTGTCCTTATCTGATCCATAACCAGTTCCACCCTACTTGTTTGAGTGTTTTGGAGTTAAGTCTCTAATAAATCATGATGTTTATGACTATTGAACTATGTGGGGAGATGGTAGCGAGTTTTTGTGTTAAATACTGAATCTCAGCCTTGCATATGCTATATGTGCATCATATTTTTGTAGGATTTAATCCTTGCATATGCATTTCTTTGATAAATAAAGGCAAAGTTGCCAGTTTTCTTATTTGTGGTTCTTTCAACTTGTAGAGTATTGTCGAGCGGAGAATATCAGGGGATACAGCTAGAAGTTTCCCTTACGCAGCTGCTCCCGTCGTCTACACTCCTCCATCCTCAGCAGATGTCGGAGAAAAAGTTGCAGAGGCAGGAGGGAAGTTGCAGCTGTCAAGAAATGCATCAGCGGTACAGAGAAAAGGATATAAGAGCGATGAGGAATTGGAGGAACTAGATTGTCCACTTACATCCATAATTGACAAAATGCCATTATCTCCAACCATTGTTGCTAATGGAAGAGTAAATGGAAAACAGGAGCATGAAGGTTATGGTGCTGTAAATGCAAGATATGAACTCCTTAGGGAGGTATGGTCTGCTTGAGTGTTTAAGTTTATTCTGTGTATATCTTTTTTTGTGTTTTGTAGCCAAGAAAAAGTGTATGTGAAGTGGGAAAAACAGAGGAAAACCAAATAGTAATAATTAAAGGTAAAAGTTTTTTAGGAATTCTCAAAATGTATAGTCAGTTTTTTGCTCTTTCATGCGCTCAATGAACTGCAGTTATGATTTCATTATAAATATAGATTAAGAAGTTATTTCTTTTTGGTCAAATTATGCAATTGATCCTTTTACTATGAAATATGTGGATTTAGTATTGTTTTAAGTTAGGTGTAACTGTGACTATGCTATATCAAAATCTACAGGAAGATGTCATTGGGCATTTGGTCTGGTGGTAGAGAACTAGATTCTTAGTTCGAGTGGCTAAGGTTTGATCCCTATCACCCTCAAATACCAAAAAAAAAAAAAATCCAATAATGACATATCTATACTATATATAAAAGTACGAGTTTTGTAAAACTTTTGAATCGCTTATTGTACCCTTATTTTTCTAACATATTTCTAAACTGTCATTGTTTAAATTGTTATAATTTTACTCAACTAAAATCTCTAATTTTATTTTAGTTAAATCTAACATTCTTATAAATATTTCATTTTTACCATTTTACTATTTTATTAAAAAAAACTTAGATATATTAGAAAATTTTTAACATACTTTTATAGTTTTACTCAACTAAAATCTCTATTTTTATTTAATTAAATCTAATATCCTTATAACTATTAGTACTCACTTTCACGTGGCGTTGCACGTGTGACATGACCAATATGTTTTAAATTAAATTAAGATTAAGATTAAGCATATTACTAATTTTTTTTACCAAAAAAAGATAATAAAATTTGTCCTAAAGAAGCCTATTATTAGAGCTGACAAAATTTTACACCAGTGAGGGTATTCGAATCGACCGCCTGAAATCAAACCTGATCCAACTCGATTCGACCAAAAATTCTGCTCAATCCGAAACCGAAATGACTTGACCCCAAATCCTTAATGACCCTAACCCGATCAACCCATGAGATTAATCCGAAATTACCTGAATCGGGATTAATTATATTTATTAAATGACCCGAATTCGAAAAGACATGAACATGAAAATCGAAGACTCAAACCCGAAATTATCGAAACCATATGACCCGAAACTAAAAAAGACACGAACCAAAATTTACCAAAACCCAAATGACTCGAGATTTGAGTGATCCGAACCCAATCCAACCTGAAACCGAAGATTAACCGAACCCTTATAACCCAAAATTTCCTTAACCAAAAACTGACCTAACACAAATCCAACCTGACCAGCCTATTAGTATATACATTGGGTTTTACTATCAAAGTAACAAAAGAAATTATCCTACACAAAAGAAAAATATTAACAAAGTAAAACAACAAATTTAAACCATAGCAAGAGTTACATTTATCAAGCAAAAAATTAATTATAAGTCAAATAAAATAATTGCACGTTAGGAAAATAATAAATTGTAATCATAATATACATTAAACTATCAAATAGAAAGATCTCAATCACAATAACTTTTTAAATTAAAATGGTAAAAATAAAATAATTATAAAATATCGAATTTAATTAAATGAAAATAGAGTTTTTAATAGAATAAAATTGTATATTAAAAAATTTAATATATCTAAATTTTTATTGAAAAATAGTAAAATGGTAAAAATAAAGTAATTATAAAAATATATTAGATTTAGTTGAATAAAAATAGAGTTTTTATAGTAGAATAAAACTATAAAAGTTTTTTTGGCCGAAAAACTATAATAGTTAAGTAATGATATTTAAGAAATATAAATAAAAATAGAGTTTTAAGTAGAATAAAACTACAATAGTTAAGCAATGGCATTTAAGATAGTGAATTACTAAATACCGCCCCCTTTTACTAGCTACCGCCCCCCTTTGGACTATTTTGCCCTTTGCTATATTTTTCATCAAACTTCAAACCTTTCAATTCTCTCAAATTCTCTCAACCTTCAAACTTTCAAAACTCAATCATTCAAAATCATTGAAGTAAAACAATATCAAAACGCATGAACAAAGATTTTTCGAATTGAAAATATGTTTTTTTTTTTAAAAAAGTAAAAAACAAATATCTATTTATCATTAATCAAATATTAAAGTCTTCTTATTAATATTGACATATCCATACTCATTTAAACTAAATGAATTGTCCAATACTTATTAAAGGATAAAAGGAAATTAAAGGAAAATCTGAAAAAAAAAAAAATTAAAGAATAACAAGAAAGAAAAAAAAAAGACGAACATAGCGGGTCGCGCGCGACCCGTGATCGCGTGCGATCCGGACCGTGATGGGCCGCGACCCGATCCATGGTGGGTC
>AWWV01014370.1:0-12753 GCA_001974805.1 Corchorus capsularis
AAAAAAAAAAAAAAAAAAAAAAAAAAACAGTGAAAAAAAGTTGAAATCTTTGAAGATTTCTTACCTCATCTTTCAACATGTGAAGAAGAGTGGTCTTGCCAGCATTGTCAAGTCCCAAAAACAGAATTTTAGCCTCTTTCTGCCATAAACCCAAAGATGCAAGAACCCCATAAAACCAATCGAATAGAAACATGGTTGATCAGTAGTACTATAAATGAGGACTGACTGAATCTGGGAAACCAATAAAAAGACCAGATCTTTTTCCCTTTGATTACAATGGCAGATCCAAAACTAGGGATCTAAGGGGAAATGATAAATATATATATATGTTTATATATAGAAAGTTTATCAGAATTAGAAGGGGTTGTATTTTTCCAGCTAAGGTAAGGTGTGGGTTACATCACAGCTAAATTTTTGACTAATTTATTGCACCGAGTTGTTGTTTTTTTTTTGTTTATGTTATGGTTCTTTTTCTTTCTTTTTTTTTTTCTTTTTTTTGTAATGTTATGTTATAGACTTATAGTCTTGCATTTGCCTGTTTTCGACTTTGTTGGCATTATTATTTACAGTAGTAAATAAGAGAAGATATTTTATTTTACCTTAAAAATTGCAAAAAATAGAGAGCATTTGAGTATTTTTCTCTTAAGTTTGCAATGATTACACTTTATAAAGAAGATATACTAAGTGAATTACTAAATACCGCCCCCTTTGGACTATTTTGCCATTTATTATATTTTTCATCAAACTTCAAACATTTCAATTCTTTCAAATTCTCTCAACCTTCAAATTTTCAAAACTCAATCATTCAAAATTATTCAAGTAAAACAATATCAAAACGCATGAACAAAGATTTTTCGGATTGAAAGTATGTTTTTTTTAAAAAAAAGTAAAAAACATATCATTAATCAAATATTAAAGTCCTCTTACTAATATTGACATATCCATATTCATTTAAACTAAATGAATTGTCCAATACTTATTAAAGGATAAAAGGAAATTAAAGGAAAATCTAAAAAAAAAATTAAAGAAGAACAAGAAAGAAAAGAAAAGAAAGAAAAAAAATAGAGAGACGAACACAGCGGGTCGCGACCCGATCGCGACCCGATCCATGGCGGGTCGCGCCCGGATCGTGGCCTGGCATGGTCCGGGTCGCACGCGATCATGGGTCGCGCGCGACCCGGACCATGGTGGGCCGCGACCCGCGCGCGACCTAGCCATGGCCGGGTCGCGACCCGCTGTGTTCATCATCCTTTTTTTTTTTTCCTTCTTCTTTCTTGTTCTTTTTTAACGTTTTTCTTCTTCTTTTTTTTTTTAATTTTCCTTTAATTTCCTTTTGTGTTTAATAAGTATTGGACAATTCATTTAGTTTAAATAGGTATGGATATGTTAATATTAGCAAGAGAACTTTAATATTTGATTAATGATAAATAGATATTTGTTTTTTTTACTTTTTTTCCCAAAAAAAACATACTTTCAATCCGAAAAATCTTTGTTCATGTGTTTTGATGTTGTTTTACTTGAATGATTTTGAATGATTAAGTTTTGAAAGTTTGAAGGTTGAGAGAATTTGAGAGAATTGAAAATTTTGAAGTTTGAAGGAAAGGGCAAAATAGTCCAAGGGGGGCGGTACCTAGTAAAAAGGGGGCGGTATTTAGTAATCCCCTTTAAGATATATGTTTTAAAAATAAGGGTATAATGGACGATTTAAAAGTTTTATAAAACTCGTACTTTTTATCATTTTACCACTTTAATTAAAAAACTTAGACATATTATAATTTTTAAAATATATTCTTTTACAATTTTTTTAGAAATAAACTTTTACAGTTATTCTATTAAAATCTCTATTTTTATTTGATTAAATTCAAATTTTTATAAATGTTTTATTTTTACTATTTTACTTTTAAAAAATTGGAGATTTTTTGGTAGTTATGTACCCATTTCAATTATAATATAAACTAATAAAAATATTATTATCAAGTTTAAAAGTTAAAATAAGTTGGCTAATCATTAACTATTCATCATTTTTTTAACTAATTAAGTTAAAAATTTATTTAAAATCTAATTATTGTGATTGACTTTTTTTCCCTATTTTTGTAGTATATTGGTAGTTTAAATCTGGTTTCAAGTCAAATGAGTCAGGTAATTTTCTCAGGTCATTCGAGTTTCGGCTCATCTAAGTTTAGGTCTACTAGGTCTCGGGTCAGGCGGATTTGGGTTTTAACCTCGGGTCATTGGGGTTTTGGATTTTTCGGGTATAGGACTCAGGTCAATTGGGTCAGCTTTGAATTTTTTAATGTTTAATTTTTAAATTTATTTAATATATTTATTATTCAATTTTATTTTACAATCCACTACTGTTGAAGTTTAGCAAATTGCATATACGAGGTTAAAGAGTTGACATGTGTCTCTTTATATATTAATTTTGAATATTAAATACATAATTAATTATGAAGTGAGGTATGTGTTCAAATAAATATTGGTTATATAATATCTAAATTTATGTTTTTTTTCATTAAATTAATCAAAATTATAAATTAATTAATAATATAAGTATCCATAAAAATGAAAATAGAATTACAATTCTTGTCGGTGAGATTATTGGTACGGTAGTAAAACCTAAAGAAACAATAGTCAAGAAATTACTAATCAATTATTATTATTTATTCATTATGTAGAAAAACTAAATTACTAATTATAAATTTATCATAAATTATTCATATAACTGATTTAGTATTTATTCTTATATAATTATTTATTGTTCATATAATGAAATTTAACAAATTTAATCACAATAGATAAAATTATAATAATAATACAAATTTTATTGAATAAATGATGATTTAGAATGGTTAAAATTATAACAACGTGAATTTTATTGAATAAAGCAGAATTTTGTTTTATAATATTCTTGGGTCATTCAGGTTAACTTTTAAAGGATTGAGGAAAGGGAAGGAAGAAGGGAGAGAAGAAAGGGGCGGTGTTAGGGCCTACTAATAACAGAGAAAGCCAAACCCCAAACCCTAGGGAAGAGAAAATGGGAGAGACTCAAAATTAATTTTAATTTATCTCTTCGATTCAACCCGATCTTTAAATGCTTTCATCAATAGAAAGACAAAAATTGAAAATAGAAGGTTACAAATTAATTAGGGAAAAAATGTAGAAAATAAAATAAACAGAGAAAAAGATTTTTAGTTCAACTCATGGGACTCATATCTAAATTTCACCTTGTGAAGCCCTAAATGGCCGCCACGTGTCACGCAAGAAGAGCACATGTATATATAATTACTTGTAAGGAAGATTTTATATTCACTATAGTGACTATACTTCTCTATTTTTTTATATTCTTATCAAATTAAATTACATATCAATATATAAATAAATTCTTCCTCATCAGAACGCATCTTCCTACCTCCTCTAGCTCTATGAACTTGTAAGTTATTTTTTCTCTCTTTTCATTTTTTTCATTTTGTTTTATAATTTTTTTTTGAGTTTATTAATATGCTTTGGTTCTTATTTCAGGTGTGAACTATTTTCGTATCTAATTTGTATTATCCTTTTCTTTTTGTAATTTGTGTTTTTCAATTTGGTCAAAATAGCTTATATGTAAGTCGGTAATTTATTGGTTTCAATTATGTTTTTTGTTGTTGAGGAAACGGAAAAAGGAATTGGGTACTTTTTAATCCATTCCTGATCAATTTCATTAATTAATTTCTTAATGATATCAAGAGGGTTTTCTCCCCATGCTTATACCTGATAAGATTATTAATAGGCATTAATTTTGAGGAATACATGTTTCTTTTTAACCTTAAAATTTGGTTATTATTATAATCTAATAATACAAGCATTCGTATATTTCCAGGTTTTGTTCTTATCTAAATTCCCTTTCATCGCTTGCAAATGCTGACTGCTAATTTTATTGCTCCCTCAAGGCCTCTATTATATCCCGGTATGCTCTTTTTTCTATGCTAAATTTCATGGAATTTTCTTTATTATTCGCTTACTTGTGTTTTCTTTATGCTAATATTTGTTCTGTTGCCATCATGTATTTGGCCTGGTGGTAGAGTACTGGACTTTTAGTTCCAGCCTACCTAGACCATGGGGTCTTAGGTTTAACTCTCACGGAATGTGAGTTTATTTGTAATTTGTTTATTTATGTATTTGGTAGGTAGATAATTTATTTATGGGCATATAGATTTATTTGAATTGTAATGAAATTTCATTGGGTTTATTTGTTGACTCATAGATTAGCGTTTCAGTAATATGCTAATCATATAGCGGTGTACGGGTCTTTCTTTGCGTTTGTAATCCCAAATCAAGAAATGAAAATGATAATTTCCTAAAAAAAAAAAAAATTTGTTCTGTTTTTCATCAGGAGGTCAATTAAAGGCTCAGATTAAGGATGGTCGCTGCTTTGTCAGGAACCCAACTTAAGCCATTAGGGTTTGGCTTGCAATTACAAGTATACAACGCCTGCAGTGGCCGCTACTTCTGCTCTAGACGCACAACATACTGTCAATGTAAGCACTTATTAAGGCACCATCATGATCAAAGCTAGAGTTTAAAGCAACATTACTTGACCCACTCTTTAGTCTAGCCACTTTTATCCTTTTTTTTTTCTTCCTCAATAATTTATATTATATTATATTATTGTTCCATCAATTTCCTTATTTTTTTTTAGTTTTGTCCTTTTGTCTTCCTCAATAATTTATATTATATTAATGTTCCATCAATTTCCATCAATTCCCTTATTTAAATTGTACTTTATTTAATTTTCTTTCTATTATTAGCAACTTTGTAAATTTAAATTTTCAGTTTAATTTATCCCTTTTTATCCTTTTTTCATTTTCTATATATTTTTTTGGTACATATTTCCCATATATATACTATAATGTTTGGTTGATTGGGTCTTGAATTCTAATTTTATTCAAATCTTACTGGTAAGAATCCAAAATTTTGTAAGAATTAATGCATGCATGATGCCTTTTGTCAAGGGGGAGAAGGAGTCTCATCTTTTATACTTTTATTTTGGAATAAAGTCCCCATATCTATTGATCTATTGGGTTCAGTCAGTTTTTTCAGTCAATATTTTGAGTTAGTTCTGTTTTCTTGAGTCAGTTAGTTTGAGTCTGAGTCTGACTTTTGTTCAGTTTTTAGTTTACAATAGACTGAAAATTGTTTGCCTTGTTGAAATGGTTTTTCTTTATGATCAAAGGATGAGTGCTGATGATCCTCGAATCAGCCACTTTCTTTTCGCTGTTGAAAGCTTTTTCTTGGATTTACCGAGAAGCAAAAGCGATGGAGTGGTGGACATGCGAAAGATTTATGAAGAAGATTCGAGACTTCATATAATCATCAAGACGACTCATCTGATCACGAAGCAAGACCTAGATCTAGATCTAAGATAGGAGCATTCTTCTTAATTTATTGTAATTATTATGAATATTATTTTTGTAATTTCATTTTCATAAATGAAAATTACAATTTTTCTTAAAAAAAAAAAAGCATACACGATGCACCATCTGGCTAAGCAGATTTAGAAAGTTGGCTGCTTTAATTCTTTGGCATTTTTATGGCTAAAGGTCAAAAGTAGTAGTGATTCAATAATTATAGTGATCATTTTTTTTTGTTCTTTGGCGTCATGAAAGACTGTAATTTTTTTTTTACTCTAGCCCTCCCGAGCTTTATCATTTTGTGTTTAAATCCAACTTGAAATTATAAATTATAGTCAAGTTACTCTAGGGATGGAGATTTTTTGGGGGCGAACATTCTATACGATATTAAAGTGAAACTTAGTTTTGATATACAATGGACACTTAAATAATATACTATATTTTTATGGTGGAGATTTGGGTGCTCCCATTGTGATGCTCCCAGTTAGGGATGTCAATGGGTCCCGAACCCGGTGGGGAACCCGATTGTCCGCCCCGACTGGGACGGGGATGGGAGTATTTTCGGGGAACGGGGACGGGGATGGGGATTGTTTTCCATTCCCCGTCGGGGACGGGGACGAGGAATGGTCCCCCCGCCCCGGACCCGACCCCGAAATATAAAATATTCATAAGTATATATATATATATATATATTAAATAAAATCACTAAATCACTAATCAGACTATAAGTCACTAAATCACTAAAATCACTATATCACTAATCACACATAAGTATATATACATGTTAAATAAAATCACATATGAATAATTTCATATTTATATTTTAATATGTATTTTGTTTATTTAATAGTGTTGTATATATATTTATTAAAAATATACAAACTAGACTAAAAAAGACAAACTAATTATTGTTATTTGTTATGGTACTTAAATTAGTTAATATACTAATATTATGTTTATTTGATTTTTTATAAAATTTTTATTTAATAAGATCATAAAGGATGTTTTCAATAATATAATAAATAAAAATCGGGGAACGGGGATTCCCCGTCCCCGTTAAATCCCCGCGGGGTTGAAGATGGGGACTTATTTCATTCCCCGTCGGGGATGGGGACGGGGACGGGGAAGGGTTCCTAAGTCGGGGATGGGGACGGGGAGCTCTGACCATTGAATGTAATATCTAATTTTCTGACCGTCGGATACTATAAGCTTTAACCTGCTAAACCGATTTTAAAAACCTCTTGGACTGAATTCGTATGTGGTTATCCTCGTGATAGATTTTTACACCTTGTTTATTCCAACCGTTGATATCAGCTACAATTTTTTTCTTGATTTATTATTTTTTTCTTTTACTTTTTTACATTGTATTTTTTTTCCCCAATTTCTTTTCTTCTTCCTTTTCTATTTTCTATTTTGAGCCCTAACTTAATAAATTAAGAAAATAAAAGGGAAAATTTCAAATAAGGACGGTCTATTGAGAATTATTATCATTAGATACCATGTCAAGTTATATTTATTAGGAAGGAAATAGAATTTTTAGAAATTATTGAAAAGGATATTGAAATATCAATTTTACCCTTGATTTAAAGTTCAATTTTCAATTCTTACCCGACGAACCAAATTTTTCTCTCTAAACTGTTATGAGGCAACTCAACAGAACGAATAAGTTATTGCCGGACTTGCTTAAACTAATTCAATCAAACCCAATTTGTTTTCTCAATTGCCACCGGCAACTTTAGTTGGTGTTGATTGCAACCATAGTTGATGTGGGTTCTTGCTCATATGGCTCTTTCTTCATCTCCCCCATGTGTTTGTCTACCTAATTCCATGATGCATACATGACTTTAATTTGGTTAATTTAACGCAAAAAAAAAAAAAAAAAAAGAAAAAGAAGATTGATTTGGTGGCGGCCGATGAATGGAAAGATGTGCTAGTGCGGTGGTTTCTGGAAAAACAAACTAGTATTACAAAGCAATAACCTATTGATTTTAAGGGTAGATATGTAAATTTGAGTTCCTTCTTAGTAATTTAACTAATTATCATTTCCCTTTTAATAATTATTAGATTTTAATTCTCCCAAAATAAAATTATAGTTGATATCAACGGTTGGAATAAAAAAAGTGTAAAAATCTATCACAATGACAACCACATACGAATTTAGTCCAAAAGGTTTTTAAAACCGGGTTAGCAGTTTAAAGCTTATAGAATCTGACGATCAGAAAATTAGATGTTACATCCAATGGTCAGAATTCAATGGGAGCATCACATCTAAAACTTGGAGCATCACAACGGGAGCGCTGAAGTCTACACCTATTTTTATATCCTATAAAAGTAATCTATAGGTATTTCTATATGAAAATCGAAATTTTTCAATAAGTTTCATAAGTTTTCATCTTAGATGAGATGATTAAAAACTAGAATTAATTTACTCGAATAAAAAATCAAGTTCAAGATTTTTCCTTTCACTACCTTTTATGTGGGGAAAAAAACCTTCTTACAATTTTTTATATATAAATAACTAAAGTTTACTATAGAAAAAAGTTCATATATTAAAATAAGGTTGCACAACAGTTTAAACGTGATAACATAAACTTCAAGGGACATATTCCTACCAATTAAGGCCAAGACTAGGTGTAATCATGCTTCTAGTTAAACTCTTAATAAATGTAGTTAGACTAATTGATTAATTTGAATTACTCAAAAACATTAACTTATATACTATATATAGTTAAATTCATAAATAATTTAATATTACTACAAATAATTAATGGTCATTTAAGTATAAATGAATCAAAATCATATAATTTGTTTCATAAAAAACACCTATATATTTCATAGGGGTCGAAATTGAAGTTCGATTGAGTTGTATAATGGAAATAATACATGTATATATAAGCTCCCGAAGAAGTTTGGGGCGGACGCCACCCCCTAGCTCCGTCCCCGACCTACTCAAACTTGACTCGCAATGCCTTGTGAATATCCCTAATATAATACATTTATGTACAAGGAGGTGTTGGTACTGGTTTTTTAGATAAATTGTTGGATGATGGAAGTATATGTATATTAGTACGAGTCAAATCATCATTACTTGTGAAATATTAAAAGGGGTAAAGAGAAAACCTTAGTAAGTCAGAGGAAAAGAGAAAAGATGAATTATTACTTGGCCTACCCTTTATACATTATTCTCTAAAAATGCTTCTGTAAATTTCAATTTTCAAGTTTAATTTCTGAATTATTATTTTTTTAATTTTTGTTTCAGAATATGTCTTCTCCTTTTTTCCGTTTTGCTTTTCAGAATTATTTTAGATCAATTTGTCTAGCAACTTTTATCCTTTTTTTTCGTTTTTGTCCTTTTTTCTTCCTCAATAATTTATATATTAATTAATTATATTAATGTTCCCATCAATTCCCTTATTTAAATTGTCCCTTATTTAATTTTCTTTCTATTGTTAGCAACTTTCTGTAAATTTAAAATTCCAAGTTTAATTTATCCTTTTTTTTAATCTTTTTTTGATAAATATGTATTCATTTATCCGGTAACAAGAATGAGAGCTGCTACTAAAACCATTACAAAGAGTTTAAGCTACAGTAAAAGCAACTACCAATCCAATTGGAGACCCCAATTGTTACAAAGAGAAAGGTTAATATGATCTTTTGCTACATTCTTTAACCCATACAACCTAGATCTAATAATGTGAACAATAACAAGAAAATTCTGATCTACTATCTGCATCCTCTGCTTGAAAATCCGAGCATTCCTTTCAATCCAGATAGTGTGGCAGTATGCACTCAAAGCTAAACGCAGAATTAGAGAAAGTAAAGATTTCCCTTTAATTCTAGTAATAGCCCAAAGAAACTCACTACTCCAATCTTGAACAGTTCGACTCAAGTTACAAGCTCTCAAGATACGTTCCCAAAGCAATTTAGAGTACTCACATGTGAAAAAGACATGGTCTCTATTTTCAGCGTGCAATCCACACAGAACACAATCAATTGATTCCACAGGGATATTCCAATTGACTAGTCGATCCTTGGTAGGCAATCTATCCAGTATAACCATCCAAGTGACCACTGCATGCTTTGGAATGTGTCGAGAAAACCAAATCAGTCTTTGCCAAGGAACTTTGGCGTTTTTATGCCTCAGTTCTTCATAAACTGCAGAAGTTTGAAAAGTATTTGCTGGTAATTTCCACTCTCCATTGCTCTGGATGAACCTCACAGCTTTATCTTTAAGACTTAGCACCTTCTTAATGGTCCAGCTATATCTTTGCAGAGTTGGTATCTCCATAAGGTTTCTGTCTTTAAGAACATAGCTACATATCCAGGCTATCCACAAAGAACCAGCCTGCACATAAAGTCTCCAAAGGTGCTTAAGTATACAAGCATGATTCCAAGTAACTAAGTTTTTCAATCCCAATCCTCCTTCAGACTTGGGATGACATATCCAATCCCATCTAACTCTTGCCCCTCGTGCATCATCATCCTTCCCCTTCCAGAAAAAAGAAGAACACATTTAGTTGAGTTTCTTTACAACAGCACTAGGCAAAATGAAGCTCTGGCACCAAAAATTCTGAATGCTAAAGAGAACAGATTGTATAAGTTGTAACCTTCCAGCAAAAGACAAATATTTAACTGCCCAATGGGTGATTCGACCCCTGACTTTTTCAATTAAAGCTGCACAATCCCTCTCTCCAAGCCTCTTAGATACTAGTGGTAAGCCAAGGTACCTAACAGGCAAAAAAGAAACATAATACATGGAAATAGAGTATCGATCCCCATACCTCTCGCACTTTAAGCGAACACTCTACCGTCCACCTACCCGATTTTTAAAAGGTTGCAAGTTTTTACCATTGGGTGTTTCCTTGGAGACATCCTTCCTTTACAAAATTTTAAGACATTATGAATGGTATTAGATTTCGCAATTTCAATAAATTACAATGAAAACTCACATTCTGTGAGAGTAGAACCCAAGACTTCATGGTTCAGGTATACTGGAACTAAGAGTCCAGCACTCTACCACCAGACCGTATGCCCGATGACTATCTTTTTTTGGTTTTCTATATATAATATATTAATTAATATATTATTATTGTACTATTAGGTTTAAGGAACATAAACAAAGCATTTGTCCTGGATAAGGGGGAGATTGTTTCTTAACACTCATGCAATTAAGCGCATGTATCCATAATCAAAAAATTTCTGATCAAGAGTATCTTTTAATTATATTTTATAATTGTATGAACCGGTGGGTTCATTTCATATCGATGCTTCTTCTGTGTGAATGGTAAAATTGGGCTTTATTAAACAAGTCTATATTACACATTTCCCATAACTAGGGCCCAATTGTTTATGGGACGAGTCTATATATATCTATTGCCCAATACGATTGAGCTTTATTATGCCTTTTTTTCCCCAATGTTACTGGGCCTACTGCTTCTAAAAATGCTACTTTTAGCAAATTTCTATAAATTTCAATTTTCAAGTTTAATTTCTTGATTATTTTTCTAATTTTTGTTTCAGAATATCTCTTCTCCTCAAAGGCTTTTGAATATTTGTGATTTAGTATCACAGCGTTACTGGACTATTAAGGTGGTCAAACTAATCTTCGCGTTGATGAGCAGGTAGCAATAATACTTCTTTTTTATTTACTTTTCTTTTAATTTTGGCTTTATATAATAATTATATCTATTATTGTGTAGGGCACACAAGTTTAAGGGATTATATTCAATGATAATGTGGAAAAATTGTTTCACTCTTTTGTAACTTTGAACACCTATTTCATATCGAATGCCATGGTGAATATATACGAAAAATGTTGTATACAAGAAGTTCTACTTTCGTAAAGGTAATTTCTTACTTTAAAAAAACAACAATTTCATTACATTAAATAAATAATATTTGAGAACTGCAATTTATTAATAATTGATTTTAAATGTCATATTCAGGTCAGCACGAGAATGATCAAACATTTACGAATACAAATATAATATTTCATATGAATTTGTTTCAATACATTTTTATAATATACTATGCTTTCACTGTTAATTAATATTCATTATTATTTAATTGTTTGTTTTAATTGAGTATTTCTGATTTTCTTATATTATTTAAAGTTATTTAAAAAAAAATTTATTCACACGCATTGAGTCACGTACAAAGCACGTGAAGGTGAAAACTAGTATAATATAATATAATTAAGGCGTGTATTTAATTACATGGTACTCATAGTGATAGATGATGAGCTTTTGATATTCATGGAGTGACAAATGCTCATTGCATTGCATTTCATTTATTAAAATTTAAAAACACACTTCTTAAACTAGAGAACAAATTAATTAATAACATCAACGAGCATCTTCTTAAGATAACCTCCTCTTACAACTGCTTTGCATATACAATTCTTGTAAAATGCGGCTACTTGCAAGGACTAATTCAGTTATTATGTACTGGATTCAAAATTATTGTAATTTGTAAGCAAATTACAGCCATGAAATTTAATTAAGACCATCTTTTATTTACTTGCCTGTGGTTAATTGTATTGCTTGGTAAGAGGAGTCTGTTTGGATACTATATCATGAACACTGACCGATTATTCTTTGGACCCTTTTGAGCAACATCTCCTGAAAATTTTTAAACCCAAATAAGTTTAAACCAGGGACACCCCATCATTGCAATGACAAACTTCACTAAATTCAAGTGTTTCACTTCCATAATTTTAATTTCTCTCTTGCTTTCTTTTCTTCTTTCTTCTTTCAAAATCCCTATCAATTTGTTTGTTGCGAATTTGCTATGGCAATGGCTGTAAAAGGGTTGGTATATATAATATAGGCTTGGAGTTGGAGGCACTTGTCAAATACTCTGAATGTAGCCATTTTACGTTAAAATGCAAAAAATCAAATGATTAAGATTTTCTTCTATATGTTGCGCAATCTAATTACCAAAAATGTTAAATATTACCACATAAAGAGTTATTGAGATTGAGGAGGATGTTATTCAATGGCTCAAGTAAGTCACAATACCTACCAATCTTATTGAACTTGAGAGACAAGAAACTGCATGCTATCTTTTTAAGGTATATACGTATGAGTCTCATGCATACATTTCTTCCCAAAAAGCATGTATATATAAAAAGCTCGATTTCTTCCCAATTAAGGCATCAATGGCTTAAAACACTTGATGTATAGTGGCCTTTCATATTTTTTTGACATGGAGCCTTGCGTTGCAAGCTCCCTTCTTTTCTATGATCAGAGTTCAAAAGATGTTTTGCTTGAGTATTCATTTAATTATTAAGTAATTACTAATTAGAGAGAAAATGACATTGCCCAGCTGCATACCAACACTTGCAACTCAATACTCTACTATA
>AWWV01014371.1:0-10375 GCA_001974805.1 Corchorus capsularis
TACAATATATATATATATATATATATATATATATATATATTTTCAATAGGACGAAAGGATTTTATATTTAAAAAGATCAAATTACAAGCAGTAAACAAAAAAGGACAATACGAGATATATAACTAATTAAACTATCTAATAGGCTAATACAACTAAACTATAAAGGAACAATACGAAACATAAAGCTAAAACTACAACACGACATGTAAAAGAAAAATATTATACGTATGAAACTTTCCTAAGACACATAAGAGCCAGGTGTAAGAGCAGGAAAGCATAGCACATATACTGTAACACGTATTTTGTAGCATGTGAGCAACCAACGGTGGAATTTGTCCTCTTGTAAACATCTAGCCATTCTTGAAGTTCTACAAACTCACCGATGGTGGATACCGATAACTCCAATTGAAGCACTGAACAACAAAACTTTCGGTAATCCTCTTCTAAGAAGAGAAAACATCCTTTTTTGAGGCATAAAACCATATGAATTTTATATTGAATCCAAACCTCAATCAAAATCCCACAAAGTTCCTGAATCTTTTCTGCTAATTGGATGAAAGACAAGGTAAGATTGAAAAGATGACAACAGGAAAGGGGTAATTTGTTTTGGGCAACAAAGATTAAAAGATTTGAGAACAATAGATCATCTAATACCAGAACTTTCCAAATGGAAATAAAACTTTGAAGAAAATTATCAGAAGAGATGAAGCAATAAGTGAACTTAAAGAGATGAGGAAACGGTGGGAGGAGCGGCATAAGTGAAGGAGTCGGTCTGTATCTGGATCCTCCCTTTTCTTATGCAGAAGAACTTTGATTAAAAACAGAGTAAGTTGCAAGGGATTCCTCTTTGAAATCCTTTAAGGAGGAATGTTTCTGATGTATCAAAACCTGCAAAGAGAACTAAGAGAAAACAACCATATAAGTTTCAGGGGCTTTCTCTTTGAAAACTTTTTGCTTCAAAGAGGGATGATGCGGATGGATCAAAACTTTAGGAGAGAACTGGGTAAGTTTCTTATGAGAGAGCTGGGAACTCTCCGGATTAATTCGAAGAGATTTGAACTTTGACATCAAAACTTGTTTGATTGATGGAACTAAGGTTAGGCTTTGTAGATAGATCTAAAAGGAAACAACGATTGATAGAGAGATGGGGGATAAGAAAAGAAGAAGCGGAGGATAAGGAGGAGGATGAGGCGGTGGGGGAGGAAGGGGAGGGTTGAGGCGGTAGAGAGAAGTCAGAGAAAACATCCTAGAGAGAGAATAGACCCACCACGTTTGGTTCTTGTTATATGATTTTACAAATACAATATACTTCTTCATCAAGTAATTCAGTTCATTTGCTCTAAACATTTTTTCCCTCTTCTTGCTGATCAAACTGATTAATTATTGGCTGACTGGCCCAATTGACTCGAATCCTAGACCTGAACAATTTAAAAACTCAAATTACCCAGAAACCGAGTGGCCGAGCCAAAACCCGAACCCGTCTGACCTAAGACCTAGCAGGCCCTAGACTCAAATGACCCGAATCCGGATGAGCTGAAACCCGAATGACCTGAGAAAATTACCTGACTCATTTAACCTGGACCCAGAAGACTCGAACCTGAAACCTGCCCAACCTGCCCGATTGGCATCTCTAACTTTATAAGTTAAAGGAAATAATTGCATGTTACTCTTCTCTTTATTTTCAAAAACTTTAAATTCTTGTTATGTACACTCCAATACATGAAACTATCGATACACGTACTCCAAAAATAGAAAAATGTCAATCACAATAATTAAATTTTAAATCATTGTTTAAATTAATTAGTGTTAAAAAAAGATAAATAATTAATGATTAGACAACTTATTTTAACTTTTAAACTTGATGATAATGCATTTATTATTTTATATTATAACTGAAATGGGTCCAGAACTACCAAAAAGTCTCAAACTTTTTTAAAATTAAAATGGTAAAAATAAAATATTCATAAAAATATTGAATTTAATATTATACTTAAAAAATTCTAATATATCTAAGTTTTTTTAATTGAAATAGTAAAATGGTAGAAATAAAATAGTTATAAAAATAAAAACAAGGAAAACTATAAAAAAAGAATAGAGTTTTTAGTTGAATATAACTATAAAAGTTAAATCAATGGCAAAATATTATAAAAAAAATATTAATTGTATAATGGACAATTTAGAAATATGTTTGAAAAATAAGGGTATAATGGATGATTCAAAAGTTTTACAAAGAGTCGTACTTTCTAATATAGTATAGATTTTGAATATTAAATACATAATTAATTATGAAGTGGGGTCTGTGTTCAAATAAATATGACTTATATAATACTATCTAAATTTATGTTCTTTCATTACATCAATTAAAATTATGAATTAATTAATAATATTAGTATCCATAAAAATGAAAATAGAATTATAACACTTATTGGTGCATTATTAGTACAATAGTAAAACTTAATAGAAAAAATTGTCAAGAAATTACTAATTAATTATTATTTATTCATTATACAAAAAAATCAAATTAATAATTATAAATTTATCATAAATTATTAATATAACTGATTTAGTATTTATTCATATAATTATTGTTCATATAATAATGAAGTTTAGCAAATTTAATCATAATAGGTAAAATTATAACATTATAACAAGAATATAAATTCCATTGAATAAATGATAATTTAGAATGGTTATAACTGTAACAATGTGGATTTCATTGAATAAAATATAATTTTAGTTTATAATATTCTCCGGTCATTCGGGGTACGGGTTGTTAGGTCTAGATAGGACGGGTTTGGGTCATTTACTTTTTATTAATCAAATATATTAATTATGGAAATATAAACCTATACATACCACAAATTTTTAGCAAAAATTGAGGAAAAATTCACGTTTCTTAGGATTAAATTTGATTAAATTTAAAAGACTTCTATATATTAAACATAGGATTTGATTAAATTTAATATTTTAATATTATAAAACATATTTTCTTAATTAGGGCTTGATTAAAATTTACTAGACTTCTATATTAAACGTAGGATTTGATTAAATTTACTAGACTTTGGATTTGATTAAATAACTATTTTATTTTTATCATTTTACTATTTTAATTAAAAAATTTAGATATATTAGAACTTTTAAATATATTTTTTTAAATGACATTGTTAAATTTTTACAATTTTATCCTACTAAGAATTCTATTTTTATTTAATTTAATTTATTTTAATTTTACCATTTTAATTTTCAAAAATTTGGACTTGAATTAAATATATCCAACAGTAACAAATTTGTAGCTTCATCTTCAAACCGGCACACTGTGACATTCTACGAAAATCATAATTTGAATAAATGAATCGACAACAACAATGTAAGCCAAACAATGCTGACGGAATTCTTCAAAAATTGCTCAAATAATGAAAATGCCAGAAGATTCTTATATAGGGAATTCCCTGAACATTATGTTTGGGATCGAAATAACAAAAGCTGGAAGACAAGAAAACAGAAAGAAATGATAGGTCGTGTGAATGCAGCAAATCCAAAGAAGAAAGGTCAGAATAATTGTTTAATTACAAAAGCAAATTATCTATTTTCTTATTTACTAGGATTTTTTTTATTTATATACATTTAAATTATAAATGGTTTTGAATCTTCACAAGTACTATTTGAGAGTACTGCTTAATCATGTTAAAGGGCCGAAATCTTTTAATGGTTTATTGACTGTTGATAGAATCCCGTGTTCAACATTCAAGGAAGTTGCAATCAAAAGGGGATTGTTGGAATCTGATCAGAGGATATCGGAATGCATGATGGAAACCGTTGCATTTCAGATGCCCAATGAACTGAGAAGGCTCTTTGCAACTTTATTAGTGCATTGTGAACCAACAGATGTGAGAAAATTGTGGGGAGATTATTTTGAGGCAACGTCTGAAGATTATAAGAGAAAATTCAGTCGAGACACAAATTGCATGCACATTACAAAGCATTGCGTACTACCTTTAAAGCATGGGAAAGAGCATCAACAAGTTTGATTTGCCACTGGGTTTTCCCTCTTGAAGGTTTTAACGAGGCACCCCTATGTCCCCCCTATTTTTTTCACAATAATATCTCGCTTTTCAAAAAAAAATTAGAGAGAAGCAATGACTTAAGGGCATTATAGGAAGATTAAGTAAAATTGTAATAGAATTTAGGAAACTAACTGAAATTAACTACTTTTCTTAAAGAAATAAATCGGTTAAAAGAGACAATTAAAAAGGAACGGAAGGGTAAAATCAAAAAGCCAAATGGGATTTTTTTTCCGGCAAAGCTTGCATGAGTCAATGAGATCATGATTATGATTTAATGGGAATGCTATCCAGCACAACAGTCTCAGCAGTAAGAACAGGCCCCAACCCCAAAAGAACTCCCCACTCTAACCCTTCAACCGTCGTGGCTTTTCCTTCCTGCATACATTTCTTCCTCATCTCATCCAACACAAACAACACACTTACACTTGACATGTTCCCAAACTCACTCAACACATGACGAGTTGCCCTCAGTTTATGTTTTTCAAGAGCCAACTTCGCTTCCAATAGATCAAGAATGAGCCTCCCACCAGGATGAACAACATAGAATATGGAATTGCAGAGGAAAAACAAATAGTAATAATAATTAAAGGAAAAAGTTTTTTAGGAATTCTAAAAAGTGGCCTAATGGCTTGAATGTATAGTTAGATTTTTGCTCTTTTGTGCGCTGAATCAACTGCAGTTATGATTTCAATATAAGTATATAGATTCAAGTTATTTCTTTCTGGTCAAAGAATGCAATTGATCCCTTTACTACAATGAATATGTGGATTTAGTATTATTTTGGAAAGTTAGGTGTAAGTGTAACTATGCTATATCAATATCTACAGGAAAATACCATATAAGGCATTTGGCCTGGTGGTGCAGTGCTGGATTATTATAGTTCCAATGGTTAGGCTTCGATCCCTACTGACCTCAAGTACAAAAAAAAAAAAAAAATCTACAAAGAAAATAATGACATATTTATTGTTAAAAATTATTTCTGGTCAAAAAATGCAATTGATCCCTTTTACTACCATGAATATGTGGATTTAGTATTATTTTGGAAAGTTAGGTGTAAGTGTAACTATGCTATATCAATATCTACAGGAAAATGCCATATAAGGCATTGGTGGTGCAGTTTATAGTTCTGGTGGCTAGGGTTCGATCCCTACTAGTCTCAAGTGAAAAAAAAAATCTACAAGGAAAATAATGACATATTAATTTACTGTTAAAAATTATTTCTGGTCAAAGAATGCAGTTAGATCCCTTTTGCTACCACGAATATGTGGATTTAGTATTATTTTGGAAAGTTAGGAGTAATTAAGTGTAACTATGCTATATCAATATCTCTACAGGAAAATGCCATATTTAAGGCATTTGGCCAGGTGGTGCAGTGCTAGACTATTATAGTTCCAGTGCCTAGGGTTCGATCCCTACTAGCCTTAAGTACCAAAAACAAAAAAAAAATCTACAAGGAAAATAATGACATATTTATTGTTAAAAATTATTTCTGGTCAAAGAATACAATTGATCCCTTTTACTACCATGAATATGTGGATTTAGTATTATTTTGGAAAGTTAGGTGTATGTGTAACTATGCTATATCAATATCTACAGAAAAATGTCATAAGGTATTTGGCTTGGTAGTGAAGTGTTGGACTATTATAGTTCCAGTGGTCAGGATTCGATTCCTACTAACTTCAAGTACCAAAAAAAAAAAATCTACAAAGAAAATAATGACATATCATTGTTAAAAATTATTATTATTGGACTTCCCCACATAGACACGAACAAACTTTTCGGATATAAAATTACATGGAGTATACATATCTTTATACTCTATAATCCTAAACTTCAAAATCCTTGACCTGGAATATCTAAAATACTCTTTTTAATATTAAACATGAGTTTTAAGCTTTAGTGGTTGATATGTAATTTAATATATCAATATAAAATATATTTAAAATACCATTAATTTTAAACTTGCTTCTAATGATGATGATTGCATATGTATATAATAAATCAAAGAAAACGTCAGTACCAAAAAAAATCAAAGAAAACGTATTGAAAATTGGATTATTTTTTTTTCTTTTCTTGGAGTTCTTAATAATTAATCTTTATCACCAAAGTTACCCACTAAATTAATTCGTTAAGTATTGACTTTAACTTTTTAATATGAAATCCAATATATAAATATAAAATAAATATTCTTTTAACAAAGTTTAAATGGATCTAAGTATATCATCACCTAATAATTGCAACTTCATATATCCGTTGTCATCTCTAATTCGTAATTGTTGTTGTTTTTTTTTTAAGGGAATACAATGATTAGAAATCTCATTACAAACACATATGTAGAAACAAAAAAATTTGAATTTTTATTGACACCGAACACACACAACAACTTTTATATCAATTGAAAAACTCAACTCACAATTCAAGAGCGATAACAATTTTGATTGTAGGGTCCAACGCACAAACACAATATTTTGACTTCAAGGGTTAATGTCTTTTTAATTGAGCCAATTTTTTTTTAATCTAATACACTCCTAAAATGTTGCCAAATAAAACAAATTTCAATTATAAACTTTGAATTTGTTCATAATATCATAAATGTTTTAATAACCTTTAATTGATACTCCCTCCGTTCATATTTAATTGTCACATTTTGCTTAACCAATCTTCAAGTTTAACCATATTTTTCTCAAAAAATATAAGGTAAAATAATTGTTTAAAATAATATTTGTAAACCTTACATTATAAACTAATGCAAAAAAAAAAAAACCCCCTTACATTATAAACTTTTCAATACATATTTTTGAAATTTTAAGTTTTGATATTTTTTCATAAATGATGATCAAAGATGAAAGGTAGTTGACCAAATTGCAATAAGTAAATAGGAACAGAGTGAGTATATTATATAGTAACAATAATTAGATAAAAACAAATTGGATCTTGATGAAAGACCACTAAAATGTAAGGTTATTAAATTTATGGCTAAAATCTCAATTTGGTACCAAACCTTTTAGGAAAATCCCAACTTAGTACCAAACCTCTAATTTCGGATTATTAGGTACCAAACGTTTAAAAAAACGTCCAATTTTATACTTTTTCAACGGATCTGTTAGAGCGTGTCTGTCACGCTCCACTGGGCGCGTATCAACCTAATTTTCTGACAAAAAATTGCCACGTGGCATTAAAAAGCCACACGAAATTTAATTAATTTAAAATAAAAATTGTTAACTTTTTTTTAGTTTGAATAAAAAAAAATAACTCATTAAAAAAAATCCTCTTTTCTCCTTCTTACTCCGTACAAAACCCAAGGTCCTAAACTATCATTCTAGCTTTGTCGGAAAGTTTAACACTTCAAATCCATAAAAACTCCACATTTTTAAAATTTCTTTCTTCTAATGAATCTATTCTCTGTTACTATTATTGATACTAGCTAAATCTTTTGCCTTTTTGGTTCTTGAACTGATCTGGGTTTTTGCTTTTTTTTTTTTTTTTTTTAAATAGAACTAGGTGTTTTGTCAATGAGTTCTTAAAAAGGGGAAAACACCTGCTTAGTGTGATCCATAGAAGGAAAATTGCTCAGCCACAAATTGCCATCAACCATCATCATCACCACCACCCGCATTCTCCTTTGGGTAATGCACCGAGTTTCTTCCCATTTGCTAACCGGGTCAGTATCTCTCCAACTGACTCAGATGAACAAGCCAATCGACACCACTTTCTTCACCGAGAGGTGGCATTGGGGCTTCGGTCTTTGATGGCTGTGGCGGCGGCGGTGTTTGAGGCGTTTGAGAATTTCCACCACGATGTCGACGTGGTCGTTGTGAGGAATGGGTAAACCCCATAGTTTGTGGTGGTTTTGTTTGAACGAGTGGGTTTGGGAACAGCGGAGGCTTGACTTTCAGATTCGGATATGGCTAGATCTGTTAGGCTAGATTTTGTTTTTTGAAAATTTAAGATTAGATCTGTGTACATAACATGAAAAGGAGTCGATTGGGGTGAAATTTGGTAGCTGTTAGAGATTCCGGCACGGTGGTTAGTACTCCGGTGAACGGTGTTCAGAGGTGGTGGGCTCGGTGGATGGCAGTGCCAGTGGTGGACGGTTTCTGGGTTTGAGTTTGAATGTTTGTGTTTTTTTTGTTATAAAGTGAAGTCAGAGGGTGGCCAAAAAAAAAAGTGGAGTCAGAGGGAGGAATAACTAAAGGTGGCAAAGTGAACCCGACCCGAAAAAAATCCGCCCAAAAACCCGATCCCGAACCCGACCTGAACTTGATTGACTAGAAAAAGTCCACTATCCGAACCCGCCTGAACTTGAACCCGAAAAAACCCGAACCCGAAAAAACCCGAACCCGAAAAAAACCCGAATCCGAAAATTTACGAAAATTTCATTTATGCCGTATAATTTTTCATATGAATAAGTTTAAAAGATAAATTAATAAATTACACATAAAATTTGAAAAATGTAATGACATTATTCATCCGGAAACAAGGGGTAAATGATCTGGCCAAAACCCAAACAGAACCCGAACTCGAATTAACCTGATCCAAATTCAACCCGAACCCGAATTAACCTGACCTAAATCCAACTGAACCCGAAAATGGCCCGAACCCGAGAACCCGAGCCCGAACCCAACCTGACTCGCCCGTTTGCCACCTCTAGGAGTAAGAATAATTTTAACAAGTTATATTAGCTCGTGCTGGCGCTACGGGCGTTTTTTATTTTAGAGTGATGCTTGATTAACTGATTGAATAAGAATATTAATATAATCAATTATTGATCGAGCTCAAATTATGCATGTTTTTATAGCTATTTTTCTATACTTTTTACTACTCTTATATATGTTTTTACCCTATTTTGCTAGTATTTGTGTTTTTAGGTCTTGAAGACAAGAAAAGTGAAAACTTATTGTTTTTTACTCTTTTTGGAGCTATTTTAGTGACTTTTTACTCAACTATGGATTTAGTCATTTGGAATGAAGATTTGAAGATGCGAAATTCGTGATTGAAGATATTTTGAAGATTTGAAGATAATTGAAGAATTAATTCAAGAAGTAAAAATTGAAGATTTGAGTTTTATTTGCAAAGAATTGAAGCCAAACCCAGAAGAAGCCCTGAAGTTGAGAATTTTTGGATTATTTATATGGGAATATACTCATCCCATATAAACCTATAATTGGAGTTAAAATCCCAATTTGTAGGCCTTATATCCAAAAGAATATCCAAATCGCGCAATAATCTCGCAGATTTGCGATATAAGTCCGGTTTCAGCGCAGTTTTCGTAGAAATACCATAATTTTATGCTCAAATGTCCGTTTTAAGCCCATGAGTAGCCGTTGGAAAGCTAACTCCGAGCTCTATAACTTTCTTTTGAAGTGCAAAGCCCAAATATGCCATCTTCAAGCCCGAATTTGACGTCGAAGTTCCTGCCAGATTCCAGAAAATTCTAGGATCCTATTTTGACTTGGATTCTACTCTAGGAGGACACCTAATCCAACTTGGAGTCTAAGTGATAAGTCCATATTTTTACATAATTATTGGTGTTATTTTTGGTGCTTTTATTAGCTATTTTATTATTTGGTGCTTAATTTCCTTTGATTTTGTTTTATAGACTTAATTGAGGACTTTGTGAAGAAAAGGAACCAAATTAAAGGGAAATAGAAGTTGGAAGCACAAAAAGAGGAATTTAGCCAAAAAGTTTGGAGGATTAAAGTTGTGCGCACATTGGAAATACGCTGGTATAGCCCGCGCATGGCTCAGACGTTAGCCGCGCGCGGGCAAGGTTTACTTTTGGCGTCAGATTTCTTCCTGGGACAAGCCGCGCGCGGGTCAGCCTTAGACGCGCGCGGGTGAACCGATTTTGACCAGATTTTCTCCTATTTTTGATGGGCCTTCACCTATTTTTTGGCCAATAATTATGTCTTACGAATTTTGGGCTAATTAAAGTCAGAATTCTCTTATTCCAAGTCCCATTAGGATTTTAATTAATTATATTTTGTATCCTTATAAAAGGGATAGCTCTTGTATTTTTAAAGGGGGGGAATCAATTATTCTACCTTGGATTGTTAGGAGGCTCTCTTCAAGATTTCAAGATTTATTCAAGAGGTTTTTCTTCTTTCTTTTGTCCATGAATTCTCTTATGCTTACTAATAATTCTTGTGTTGAATTCATGAACATGAGTAGCTAAATTCCTAATTAGGGTTTTTAGGTGTAGCCAATTGGGAATTATTGCTTGATTTATGAATTGAAATTGTTTTTCTTTCAAGTTAGATTTATTCTCCTTGTTCTTCATGAGATTTATATGCCTGATCAACATATAGATT
>AWWV01014375.1:0-37861 GCA_001974805.1 Corchorus capsularis
TTGTTCTTCATGAGATTTATATGCCTGATCAACATATAGATTGTTTTAGGGATTGTGTGATGAACTGACAGGAGAAGCATAATCTGTGCACTAGGAAAATAGACAAATTAGGCTGGATCAGACATGAATCTTAGGCTAATTTGATAGGTGAATAATTACTTGTTCTTAATGAATCTAGTTAATTAGGTTGACATCGACGGATAGTGAATGTAATTAGTTAGGTATTCCTGTGTAGACTTGACGGAGCGCATAGGTAATTAAGTGTAACTCTATTCTAGCTTTGCATCAAATTAATTCATAGACTGAGTAGTAATTTCCCAATTAGGTGAAACCTGAAGCCCTAGCTTTCCAATTATTGTCTTCAAATCTTAGTTAATTTCCTTCTTTTATAATTACATTGTTTCTAGTTTAATTTGTTTTGATAATCTCTCAAAATTTCCTTCTCTAATAGAATTAATTTTAGTAGAAATAAATTGTTCCCTGTGGGTTCGACTCCTGGAATACTCTAGGATTTTATTACTTCAACTGACTCTGTGCACTTGCAGATTTAGTTCATCAGAAGTCCATTGAAGATCAATTGAAGAGCATTGATGTCGATAGGAGCAAGAATATTCCCATCGATTCCAAGCTCCTCACCTTGCTTGAAATCGATGATCATTAAGGCTTACATTGTGTAATTCGGCCATATGGGCCTTAATTCCATCTTAGATTAGTTAATTATGTAGTTTGGACCTTGTTTAGGGTTGGGTCTTGTCTAATTAAGTCCAATCCTTAGCTATTTTTCTATCGGTTATATTTTAGGATAGTTTCTAGAAGTATCTATTGTATAGCCGCCTATACCCTTATGTGAGGGCGGTTTAGAGGGTTTGGAGCAGGGTATGCGTCGACCCTTACTACTATATAAAGGATCTATATCCCTCTTGTAAAGTCAAGTTAAGTTGATTAATAAAGTTGAGGTTTTATTCCCAATTGATTATCTTAGCTTCATTGTTCTAGTTTGAGCAAACTTAGGGTTCTTCAATCTTATAGAGTCCTAGCAAACAATTAGGTCTTGTGAGCTTAATTGTTTCTGAATCTTGTGATCTTAAGTTAACAATTGCAGGTCAAATTGAAGACTTAGGACGACGAACGAAGAGATTAAGCTTTGTGAAGATTATTGATCTACTCATCAAGGTGTCGAGGATATTCAAGTTGACTTTGATAGATATTCAAGGGTAGATTTGAATCTAAAACAACTAGATTCGTATCAATTGGTAATCAGAGCATAGGTTGTCATCTTCAATCGGTAAATCTATCCTTCTATTCATCATTCATCAAGTTTTCGTCCATCAAAGTTCATCTAGTTCATATCGTAGCATAGCTTGAAAAATTTTAAAAAAAAATCAGAAACTTTGAAAATTCATAGCGGATTCATCTTACGTTTGCTTTGAAATTTCAGATTTAGAGTCCTTATAACAAGTAGTTATATCGAAAAATATCAAAAAAAAAAAAAATTCGACCAGATATTTGTGATTTTTGTTCAGGATTCGTTTGAGCTCGGAAAGCTTTGAAATTTGACATTTAGACTTCTTTTAGTGTGATCTTTCTGGGAAAAATATTGAAAAAAAAATCAAGAATATATGTGGTGTTATCGACTTTTTGCAGAAACTAGGGTTTTTGTTTTAGGAATTTGGGGATAGGGTTTATATTGTGCAATTGATTCAATTTGCTGCAATTAACCCTAATTGAGCGTTTGATTGAGTATCTTGGGTTGCTTTTGCTGTGAATTGAAGTTTAATTTGAAGAATTTCAGGTTGAAACCCTATTGGAGACAAGTGGTAAAAAGTTGGATCTAAGTGGTACTAGGGTTTTTAATTAATCGATTTGGTTGATTTGTGTTGTTTGATTGAGTTTTTGTGCAGCAAGTTTGGAGAAGGAAATCGACATAAGAAACCTGCATAAGTGGTTAGGTTTGGATTGAGATCACTTTCCTTTGATTCATAAAATTTTTGCTACTAATTGTTTGTTCCTAAAGTTGGTCACGAGAAGAAAGGAGTTCTCTAACGAGTTGCTCTTATTAGGCCTATTGAAGCTAGTAAAAGGCATAATCTTGTGAGATCATTAAGAGAGTAGTGGACCGTCAATCCATAGGTTGAGTGCAAACACAAGAGCACAAAGGTATACACACACTCACTTGTGAGGAATTTTTACTACTAATCTTTGTTCTTTGGGTAGGTACCACGGGAGATAGACAAGAAGAGAAAATCCATAAGTAAACACGGGTGCAATGTTACAACAAATACTTCAGCAGCTTGGCACCATGTCTACTAGATTGGATTCTATAGAGAATCGAAATCAACCTCCTCAACAAGGAGTCAATGCCGCAAAAAACAATGAAAGAGCTCAACCTCCACCACCAAGACAAGTTGTTCCTAGATTGGATCCTATGGAGAGATTGAGGCAACAAGAGCTTGGGGGTCAAGCTTACAATGAAAACTTGCGGCCTAGGAGGGGGATTGAAAGAGATGAGCCAAAGCATAACATCAAGTACAAGATCCCTAAATTCAATGGGAGAGGGTCACCTTCGGATTACTTGGAATGGGAGTCAAAGATGGACATGTACTTTGATTATCACCCCTTTGCCGAACCTAAGAAGGTACAAATTGCCATCCTTTAATTAGTGGAGAATGCTTTAAATTGGTGGAATCAATTGGTGCAATCAAGGAGGAGAAATTTGGAGCGGCCTATTGATACTTGGGTGGAATTGAAAAGTGTCATGAGGAAGAGATTTGTGCCAAGCTTTTACATCAATTCTCTTTACCAAAGCTTGCATTCTTTGAGGCAAGGATCAGGGAGTGTTGATGAGTAACATTCGGAGATGATGTTGTTGATGTCTAGGGCCGAAGTTGATGAAGCTCTACAAGCCACCATGGCTAGGTTTATGGCGGGTTTGAATAGAGATATTCATGACATAGTGGAGATGCAAGAACACTATGATGTTGATGAATTGCTTCAACATGCCTTGAAGGCCGAGAGTCAAGTCAAAAGGAATGGTGCTAAGAAGAGCTTTACATCATCATCAAGCTCATGGAAAACTCCAACTAAGAAAGATGAGAAAACTTTCAATAAGGAGAAGGAGGTGGCACAAAAGGGAGTAAGCCCTAAAACCGATTCTAAGTCTTCATTAAGTTCTTCTTCTAAGACTCATGTTAAGTGCTTTAAGTGTCAAGGATATGGACACTATGCTAAGGATTGTGTCAACAAGAAGGTTATGTATCTTAATGAGCATGATGAGATTGTGAGTGAAGATGAAGAATTTGCCCTAGGATCTAGTGGTGATGGAGATGATGAGGGGGGATTTGTGCATGATGATGAGGATGATGATGATGGTGCTACACCCGCACCTTTAAGTTTAGTTGCAAGGAGAACTTTGAGTGCCTATGTTAAAGGAGATGTGCACAATCAAAGGGAGAATTTGTTCCATACTAGGATGCATGCGTGTGGAAAGCCTAGTAGTGTGATCATTGATGGAGGAAGTTGTACAAATATAGCTAGTGGGTACTTAGTGAAGGAGTTGTCGTTGCCCACTACCAAACACCCTAAGCCTTATAGTTTAGGATGGTTCAACGATAGGGAGGAGATTAAGGTTAACAAACAAGTTTTAGTCTCTCTTTCTTTGGGCAGCTACTAGGATGAGGTGCTATGTAACATTCTTCCAATGCAAGCATGCCATGTCTTACTTGGTCGAACCATGGCAATATGACAACAAGTTCCATCATGATGGTGAGACAAATAAGTATTCTTTTGTATGTGGTAAGCATCCTATTACTTTGATTCCTTTATCACCTCAAGAAGCTTTAAAGAATCAATTGAAATTGAAAGAGGAATTTGCTAGAATGGAATCTGAATATAGGGCTAAAGAAAAGGCAAAGCATGCTAATTCTAATGTCAATTGCGATGAGAATAGGGCTGTTTTGATTGATAAGAAAGCTAGCTCTAAGAAAGTTGTTAAGGAGTGTATGTTAGCTACCAAGAGTGAGATTAAGAGTGCTTTGAATGATAATTCTGTTTTGATCTTGCTTTTGATTAAAAATACACTTGTTGCTACTAACAACTTAGAAAGAGAACTTCCAAGCAACATTGTTTCTCTTTTGAGTGAATATGTAGATTTGTTTCCTGAGGAAATTCCTAGTGGATTACCACTAATTAGAGGGATTGAACATCAAATTGACTTCATCCCTGGAGCGCAAATTCCAAATAAGCCAGCTGAAGAAACAAAGGAGTTGGAGAAACAAGTTGGAGAGCTACTTCAAAAGGGGTATGTGCGAGAGAGACTTTCTCCATGCACAGTTCCCGTTTTGCTTGTTCCTAAGAAGGATGGAACTTGGAGAATGTGTGTTGATTGTAGGGCAATAAATAACATAACGGTAAAGTATCGTCACCTTATTCCTAGATTAGATGATATGCTTAATGAATTGCATGGTTCTTGTTTATTTTAAATGATTAATCTTAAAAGTGGATATCATCAAATTCGCATGAAAGAGGGAGATAAATGGAAAACTGCCTTTAAAACTAAGCTAGGGTTGTATGAATGGTTAGTTATGCCTTTTGGATTGACTAATGCACCTAGTACTTTCATGAGGCTAATGAATCATGTTTTGAGAGCTTATATTGGCAAGTTTGTTGTTGTTTATTTTGATGATATACTTGTGTATAGCCGAAAGCTAGAGGATCATATTGAGCACTTGTGTTATGTGTTAGATGTACTTAGGATTGAGAAGTTGTATGCTAACCTTAAGAAGTGCACCTTTTGCACAAACAAGCTTGTTTTTCTTGGTTTTGTTGTCTCTACGCAAGGTATAGAAGTTGATGAGGAGAAGATCAAAGCCATCAAAGATTGGCCAATTCCCACCAACGTTGGTCAAGTGAGATCTTTTCATGGCTTAGCCGGATTCTATAGGAGGTTTGTTAAGGACTTTAGCACCTTGGCAGCACCTATTACAAGTGTGATGAAGAAGAATGCACCATTCAAGTGGGGGAAAGAACAACAAGAAGCATTTGAGACCTTGAAGGAAAAACTAACTAATGATCCTTTGCTTGTTTTGCCTAACTTTAACAATACTTTTGAGATTGAATGTGATGCATCAGGGGTTGGAATTAGAGCTGTTTTAATGCAAGGTGGGAAGCCCGTAGCCTATTTTAGTGAGAAATTGAATGGGGCTGCATTGAACTATCCAAACTATGATAAAGAGTTGTATGCTCTTGTGAGAGCATTACAAACGTGGCAACACTATCTTTGGCCTAAAGAGTTTGTGATTCACACGGATCATGAGAGTTTGAAGTACTTGAAGGGCCAACAAAAGTTGAATAAGAGGCATGCTAAGTGGATTGAGTCAATTGAGTCTTTTCCTTATGTTGTGCAATATAAAAAGGGTAAGGAGAATGTTGGAGCCGATGCTTTATCAAGAGGTATGTCTTACTTTCCATGCTTGATTCTAAGTTTCTTGGATTTGAGTTTATTAAGGAATTGTATGCTAGTGATGTTTACTTTGGTGAAATCTTTAAAGCATGTGAAAATTCTGGTTTTGGAAAGTACTATAAGCATGATGGATTTTTGTTTAAAGAATCTAGATTGTGTGTGCCTTCTTGCTCTTTGCGCATTGTGGTTGTGAGGGAATCACATGAAGGGGGTTTAATGGGTCACTTTGGTGTTGATAGGACATATGAGTTATTACATGAACACTTCTTTTGGCCTAAGATGCGGCATAATGTAGGAAAGTATGTTGCTAGTTGCATTGTTTGTTTGCAAGCTAAATCTACATCTAAGCCTCATAGATTGTATATTGTTTTGCCTATTCCTCATGAACCATGGACTCATATTAGCATGGATTTTGTGTTAGGTTTACCTCATTCTAAGAGAGGTAAAGATTCTATCTTTGTGGTTGTTGATAGGTTTTCTTAGATGGCACACTTCATTGCATGCACTAAAATGGATGATGCCACTAATGTAGCTAATTTGTTCTTTAAAAAGATTGTTAGATTACATGGAATGCCTAGGACGATTGTGAGTGATAGAGATGTTAAGTTCTTAAGTCACTTTTGGAGAACTTTATGGGCTAAGTTAGGTACTAAGTTGTTATTTTCAACTACTTGCCATCATCAAACCGATGGCCAAACTGAAGTAGTTAATAGGACTTTGTCAACCTTGCTTAGGGCTTTGATTAAAAAGAACTTAAGAACTTGGGAGGATTGTCTACCTCATGTTTAATTTGCATACAATAGAAGCATACATAGCACTACTGGATATTCACCTTTTGAAACTGTGTATGGCTTTAATCCTTTAACCCCATTGGATTTGTTGAGTTTACCTTTGAGTGTGCAAGTCGACATGGATGGTGAAAGAAAGGCTGAATTCGTTAAGGATCTTCATGCTAAGGTTAGAGCTCAAATTGAGAAGAAAACACAACACTACATGTAGAATGCTAACAAAGGGCGCAAGGAGATCATCTTTGAACCTGGAGATTGGGTTTAATTGCATCTAAGGAAGGAGAGGTTCCCTGAAAAGAGAAAGTCTAAGCTCTTACCTAGTGGAGATGGTCCATTCCAAGTCTTGGAGAGGACAACAACAATGCCTACAAGCTAGATCTTCCTAGTGAATATGGCAATGTAAGTGCTACTTTTAATGTTTCAGACTTATCCTTGTTTGATAGTGGTGCAGATTTGAGGACAAATCCTTTTCAAAGGAGAGGGGATGATGCGCCAAGGGCATATCATGGACATGAAGAACACAATAGAGATCATGGAAGGGATGATCAAGGGTTGCAAGGAAGTGTGGACAAGCTTAAAGGAGAGAATGGAATCGCAAATCATCATGAAGAGGCCATAAAGATTAGTTAATGATCATTAAGGCTTACATTGTGTAATTCGGCCATATGGGCCTTAATTCCATCTTAGATTAGTTAATTATGTAGTTTGGACCTTGTTTAGGGTTGGGCCTTGTCTAATTAAGTCCAATCCTTAGCTATTTTTCTATCAGTTATATTTTAGGATAGTTTCTAGAAGTATCTATTGTATAGCCGCCTATACCCTTATGTGAGGGTGGTTTAGAGGGTTTGGAATAGGGTATGCGTCGACCCTTACTACTATATAAAGGGTCTATATCCCTCTTGTAAAGTCAAGTTAAGTTGATTAATAAAGTTATTCCCAATTGATTATCTTAGCTTCATTGTTCTAGTTTGAGCAAACTTAGGGTTGTTCAATCTTGTAGAGTCCTAGCAAACAATTAGGTCTTGTGAGGTTAATTGTTTGTGAATCTTGTGATCTTAAGTTAACAATTGCAAGTCAAATTGAAGACTTAGGACGACAAACGAAGAGATTAAGCTTTGTGAAGATTATTGATCTACTCATCAAGGTGTGGAGGATATTCAAGTCGACTTTGATAGATATTCAAGGGTAGATTTGAATCTAAAGCAACTAGATTCGTATCAAAGTGGTACTTACAAATGGTTTTTTCAAAGAAGACATCGAGGAAGCAGAAATCCTGATGCCAGAAGATGTAGCAGAAGCTGTCAAGAAATTGCTATCGGATGAAGAAAAAGAATTAGTCTCTTATATCAGCCTGGAGCCAACTCCTAAACCATTACCATCCATCATTTAGCCACCAGAAGTCAAATTGAAACCACTACCTGAAGGCCTGAAGCATGTTTTCCTTGGAGAAAAAGAGACCGTACCTGTTGTTATTTCAAGTAAATTGAATAATTTACAAGAAGAACAACTAATCAGAGTTCTGAATGAATACAAGGAAGCCATTGGATGGACTATAGCTGATATCAAAGGAATAAGTCCTACTGTATGCATGCATAGGATTCGACTAGAAGATGATGCAGTAGCAGTTCGACAACCACAAAGAAGACTAAATCCAAACCTTGCTGAGGTTGTCAAAGAAGAAGTTCTCAAATTACTTTGAGTTGGTCTCATTTATGTGGTATCAGATAGTAAATGGGTCAGCCCTGTCCAAGTAGTTCCAAAGAAGTCTGAATTCACCGTTGTAGAAAACCAAGATGGAGAGCTAGTTCCTTAAAGACTGTAGAATGGATGGAGAGTATGCATCGATTAAGAAAGTTGAATGCTGCCACGAGGAAGGATCACTTTCCATTGCCATTCATTGACCAAATGTTGGAAAGATTAACTTGCAAAGCCTACTATTGTTTTTTGGATGGGTATTCAGGATACTTTCATATTCCAATTGCACCTGAAGATCAAGAGAAGACTACCTTTACGCGCCCTTTTGGTACTTATGCTTACACAAGAATGCCTTTTGGTTTATGCAATGCACCTGCAACTTTTCAAAGGTGTATGATGAACATTTTTCAAGATTATGTTGGAGAGAAGATGGAAGTATTCATGGATGATTTCACAGCCTATGGAGACAGCTTCAATCAATGCCTACATAATCTGGAACTCATCTTAAAAAGGTGTGTTGAAACCAAATTGGTATTGAATGCTAAAAAATGCCGCTTCATGGTAGAACAAGGCATTGTTCTAGGCCATGTAGTATCCAAAAAAGGAATGCAAGTCGACAAAGCTAAGGTTGATATTGTTCATAATTTGCCTTATCCAACATGTGTCAAGGACATCCGTTCATTCTTGGGCCATGCTGGATTCTACTGATGATTTATCAAGGATGTTTCAAATATCTCAGCGCCAATGTGTTGACTACTTCAAAAAGATGTAGAGTTTGAGTTTGGAGAAGATTGCAAAGAAGCATTTGACAAATTGAAGATTGCGCTCACCACCACTCCAATTGTGAAGCCACTTGATTGGAATCTACCGTTTGAGATCATGTGTGGTGCAAGTGACGTCGCTATTGGAGTTGTTCTAGGTCAGAGTGTTTATAAGGTACCTCATGTTATCTATTATGCTTCAAGAACTTTAGATGTTGCTCAAAAGAACTACACCACTACAGAGAAAGATATGATTGTCGTAGTCTTTGCTTTGGAGAAGTTTCGACCGTACATCTTGGGATCTAAGGTGATAATCTGCTCTGATCATGCTGCATTGAGATATCTAATGTCAAAGAAAGAAGCAAAAGCTAGACTTATGCGATGGCTTTCGTTATTTCGAGAATTTGATATCGAAATCAAGGATAAGAAGGGAGTAGAAAACGTTGTAGCTGATCATCTAAGTAGAATTGAAGGCAAGGAAGAAGAGACTGCAATCAACGAAGCATTACCCTTTGAACACCTGTTTGTCGTTTCTCAACCTCCCTGGTATGCTAATATAGTTAACTACTTAGTCACTCGTCGTCTACCTTCAGATCTTAGCAAAGGAAAGAAGTTGAAGATCATAAGTGATGCCAAATATTATTTATGGGATGACCCATATTTATGGAGCCATGGTTCTGATCAAGTCATGCGAAGATGCATCCCTGATAATGAGATTCAATCGGTTTTGAAGTTCTGCCACAGTGATGAATGTGGAGGCCACTTTGGACACAAGAAGACAGCAAGGAAAATCTTGGATTGCAGATTCTATTGGCCAAAAATCTTTCAAGATTCTTATGAGTATTGCAAGACTTGTCCACGCTGCCAGAAAGTTGTAAGCATATCAAAAAGGAATCAAATGATTCAATCTCCTATATTCGTTGTTGAAGTCTTCGATATATGGGGAATTGATTTCATGGGACATTTTCCTCCATCAGATAAGAAGTACTATATTCTTCTAGTTGTGGATTATGTTTCTAAATGGGTTGATGTTGTTGCTATGGAGAAGGATGATGCGAGAACAGTGGTCAAATTTATGAAGAATAACATTCTTTATAGATTGGAGTTCCAAGAGCTCTTATCAGTCATCGCGGTACTCACTTCTGCAACAAGATCGTGCAATCACTGGTTGAAAAATATGGAGTAAGCCATAGGGTATCTACTTCATATCATCCTCAAACTAGTGGTAAACCTGAAACATCTAATCGTCAAGTGAAGCTGATTCTTGAAAAGACAGTCAATGTTCAGAGAAAAGATTGGAGTATGCGACTAGGAGATGCTTTATGGGCCTATCATACAGCTTATAAGACACCACTAGGTATGTCCCCATACAAAATTGTGTTTGGAAAGCCTTGTCATTTACCTGTGGAGATAGAACACAAAGCATGGTGGGCAGTAAAGCAATGCAATCTTAATTTTGACAAAGCTGGAATTCAAAGGATGTTGCAATTACAAGAGCTTGAAGAAATAAGGAATGAAGCATATGAGAATTCAAGGATATACAAGGAAAAGACCAAAGCTTTGCATGACCAAAGGATATTAAAAAGATTGTTTCATGAAGGACAAAAGGTTTTGTTATTAATGAGCTCAGTAAAAAAATGCCCCGGAAAATTGAAGTCAAGATGGGGTGGTCCTTTTGAAGTAATAAGAGTATATCCCAATGGATTTGTGGATATCTTTAATCCAGCTTCCAAGAATCAATTCAAAGTCAATGGACAAAGACTCAAGCCTTTCTTCGAGCCATTATCAATAGGAATGATTGAAGAAATTGAGTTGGAAGAACCAATTTATCTTCCAACTTGAAATTAAAAGAAAGGGAGTCAAGCTAATGACTCTAAACAAGCGCTTATTGGGAGGCAACCCAATTTTAATTTTAATTTTCAATTTTTAAATTTTTGTTTTTAGGTTTTATGAATTTTCTCCATTAAATTGGAGAGAAATCATCCAAGGAGTAAGAAGTAAACATCGAGCTAAGTTGACAAGCATAACCGGTCATAACCCGGCCAGTAAGTATGCATGGCCGGCTGTGACTCGGCTGCACCATGCCAACACTGGATGCATAGCCAGTAGTGACTCGGCTATGCCGCGCCATCACCAGGCCAGGACACCCGCGCGCACTAGCCCGCGCCATCGCCAGGCCATTGCTCGGCCACTACCTAAGCTGCTCCAGGCCAATCCCGGTCATTCTAGGAGTTTGCCACGCCAAAACTGGAAACATCAAGGAAGATATCGCGCCATCCTATACCAAAGTATATTTGGAATTCAACTTCCTATTTTGACTAGGATTTCCTAATTGCTTTCCAATTGCAATCCCTTTTCCAAATAGGTAATGGAATCCTAATCAAGGTATGTTTCTTACTTTTTACTCTAACTAAAACCTATTAGGAATAGGACTTGATCACTATATAAAGGCACCCGTATCCCTCCTCTTTATTCATCAAAACGCAAGAAGCAATATTGGAGAATTAATATTTCGGCTAAAAGCAATTTTTGGAGCAAAAAGATTTCCAATAGAAGCAAGAACCCTAGGGTAAGGTTTGCGATACAAACCCTAGGAAAAGAAGCAAAATTCGACAAGCAAGAAGCAAGCTAAAGATTTCGACACCTCCCTAACCAATTGAAGATGTCGATGATGCTATCAACCACCATGGATTTTGAAGTTCTATTCAAGAACTTTAGAAGGCAATTTTATCAAGTTGGGTACTCTCAATTTGGTGAAAAATTTCAAGGAAGCTTTCTTCGTCAAGATTGTCATGAACTCTTAAACATGATATCGTTGCTACCTAAGGAAGAAATTGCTACCAAGCCCGGTTTCAAAGCTAGGATGATTCATCAATTTCTTTGGGACAAAGCTAACAAGTCACATGAAGCTGTTATGAGATCAAAGGAACGAGCCATGAAAGAATTTGAAATTTGATTTCACCCTTATGGGATTCAATTCCATTATCCTCAATGATCACCAAGAAATTTCAATGGAAGGATGAGACCTCAAGTTGCACCATGGAGGTAGACTTTCCCCATGCCAAGGATTGATGGGTATCGTACCAAGCCCTATAGGCCTCCTATGCGATGTGCCCCTTTTCCTCAAAGATTTAATGATCCTAATCATGCTTCTTCATCTAATCGACCAATTGCTCCTGTTTTTGCTTTGAAAGAATTGACGGATCAATCACCACCAATTGGACCCAAGGATCCGTTTCAAGAAGAAGGCCAAGGTGAAAACGATCTTGTGATTATTGCTTCTGATTCTGAATCAAGTGATGCTTCTAGTAATGGAAATAAGGAAGGGGAAGAGGAGGTTAATCAAGAGAAGGAAAATAATGAAGAACTTCATCCTTTCCTTGCTCGACTCAAGGATATAAGTGATCAAATTACTAGTTTAAGAGAGGATTTCTCTAATATAATTGAGAATTTGGATAACCTCTGCAATTTATTGGAGAAGACTCTTCATAAACCAATTTAGATTTAGATTTAGGGTTTTAAATTTAAATTTATTGTTCTAGATTTAGGGTTTTATTTTTATGCATTTTAGGTTTAGTTATTTAGTTTATGCTTTATCTTTAATTTTTCTTTATCCTATGTTTTTATTTTAGGTTTAGTTAATAAACTATCTAGTTTTATTTTCCTATCACTTTAATTTGTATTGTCTTTATGTTTAAGTAATTCTCTTCATCAAAGGTACCCAGGTATGTTTTCATGAACCTTAACTCTTTAATTTTGGTAAGCTATTGTGCATGCTTTCATTTCTTGATTGCTTTTACGTTGAGGACAATGTGAATTTTAAATGGGGGGGGGGGGGGGGGGTCAATACTTGATATGGGTGAATAATTGAGTCATATGTTAGTTTTTGTTTGCATAAGAACCTAGGATAGGATTTTGATTGTTTTTGGATTGATATGTTATTCCCCTATTTTTGACAAAAAAAATCAAAAAATTGATTTTTGAAGCATAAAATTCTTGTTGAGATATTTCAAAATTTTTGATTTTTCATGCTTATATTGAGTTATTGATTTGATTATGATTGATGAATACTTAGAATTTTTAAGAATGCTTTATTCATTGATTGATTTATAGCATGTTGTTTGATTTCTTAGAATTAGGTATAATTGAAATTTGTGATATGATCTTATTCATTCATTGCTTTTATGATTATCTATTTCTAGAACTTGTGTTGAATCTTGATTGAAATTATAATTAAGAAAGCATGTTATGGATATGTCAAGAATAAGTGTGGGGGACTATCTATGTAAAGGGTAATTAAAAAATGTTTTCATACAAGAAGTGATTTCATGAAAAGAGGAGAAGAGGTATTTCTGTTAAAAAAAACAACAAATTTTCCATTGTTGTCACTCTTTTCTTAAAAAACAGGAGTTAGTAACCCTTGGAAAGAGGATAAGAGGCATGGAACAGCAGAAATATTGTCCCTCTTTGAAAAAATAGAGGGAGTCCCTCTAGAGTGCTAGTAGCCTCAAAATAAATAAAGGGCGTTAGTAACCCCTAAACATGAACACTTCAGAGGTTAGTAACCTCAGTTTTCTAAAACCAATTACCGTTGAAAACTATTATAACCCACATGAACCCTTGATTTGTATCCATGATATTGCAATCGTTTGAGTAATGGAGAGAAAGATGAAAATGCAAGCCTATAGGAAGAAGTAGTTATAGAATGTGATGAATGGTATGTGATTAGAGCTACTTTGATTATGGCTACTTAAGAATGATGATGCTTGTTATTTCTTGATCTTTGGATTAAGTATTGTTAATGTTCTTTGCTATTTTGATTTCATGATTAAATTGATTCTTTGATATATGTGTGGCTTCAAATTGATCTTTTGAAAATTGATTTTTGATTAACTTATACATTGATCTTGCTAAGGGACTAGCAAAGTTCAAGTGTGGGGGAAAATATGATTGAGCCAAAAACAATCTTATTTTGAAGGCTATTTTACTATGTTTTTGGGTCTATTTATGCTCTAATTTACCTTATTTTGTTAATAATTGTGTTTTAAGTCTCTATGAGATGTGAAATTGGAACTTTGTTACTTTTCACTACTTTTGGAGCTATTTTGATGACTTTTTACACAGATATGAGCAAAGTAATTTTGAGTATAGATTTGAAGATTCAAAGTTCGTGTTTGAAGACTTATCGAAGATAATTTGAAGAATTGAAGATCATTGAAGAATTATTTCAAGAAGCAAGAATTGAAGATTGGAGCTATAATTGTGAAAGATTGAAGACAAGCCATGAAGAAGCCCGGAAGCTTTGGAATTATTGGATATTTTATATGGGATAATATTCACCCCATATAAGCCCACAATTGGAGTTAAAATCCTAATTTGTGCCGCCTATATCCAAGGAAATATCCAATTTCCGCTAAATCACGATACTAGTCCTAGTTGGATTAGGATTAAGCGCAGTCTCGATAAAAAGGCCATAACTTTCTGCTCAGATGTCCGTTTTAGGCCCATGAGTAGCCGTTGGAAAGCTAACTCCGAGATCTACAACTTTCCTTTGAAGCCCAAAGGTCAGTTCTGCCCTTTTGAAGACCCAAATTGCTGACGAAGTTGCTCTGCGATTCTAGAAAATTCCAAGATCCGAATTTAACCGTAATTTCGGTTGGCAAGACTTTTAATCCAACTTGGAGACCAAGTTAGAGGTTGAAACCGACCTAGAGTCCTATCCTAAGTCTAATTGGAGTCCTGAGGTTATTTTCCAATATAAATATCCACCTTAGGTCTAGGTTTTTAATATATTCTCTTCTCATAAGAAAATATTGTAAAATTGCTTGAAGATTTGGAGGAGATAGCTTTATGAGCCGCCGCCCCCCTCTTCTTCTTCATCCAAAGATAAGTTTCTCTTCTTATTTGTGGATGCTCACTCAATTCATGAGTGAGTAATCCTTTTCTTTTCTCCAATGTAGAATTTAATTGATCTCTTGACTTATATCATGGTGAGATTTTGTGCTTATATATGAGAATTGTTTTGGGTATTTTCTTAAATCTCTGTTTTAATTCTATGTTGCTTGTTTTGATGGATTGTGATATGAATCTAGTTGTACTAGATTCAAACCTAGCATTGAAAATCCTTCAAGATCGACTTGAACTTCTTCAACTTCTAGATGTGTATGTCGATAACCTTCACTAGGGTAATCCTCCTCTTTCGTCGGCTTTAAGTCTTCAATTAGACCTGCAATTGTTAACTTAAGATCACAAGATTCACAAACAACCAAGTAATCACTACCTAATTGTTTGCTAGGACTCTACAAGATTGAAAAACCCTAAGTATGCTCAAACTTGAACAATGAAGCTAAGATAATCAATTGGGTGAATAAAGCTCAAATCTTTATTGAAAACTTAACTTAACTTGTGTTTACAAGAGGAATATAGACCCTTTATATAGTGATAGGGTCGGCGCATAAACCCCTCTAAACCGACCTTATTGGCGGCCATACATAAAGGAAGGATCAAGGAAAGAACCTACTCCTTGTCCTAATAGGAAAAGTAAATAACAAAGCTTAATTAAACAACGATTGGACTTAGCCAAACAAGGCCCAACCCAATGTCATCTAGACTAATTAAATAGCTAATCTAAGATAGAATTAAGGCCCATGATGGTCGAATTACACAATTCTACATAAATCATCCATCGATTGCAAGTAAAGTAACAAGCTTGGAATCGATGGGAATATTCTTGCCCTTATCTTCATCAAAGCTCTTCAAGTCTTTAAGATGAGTTCGAACAAAACTTGTTAATGCATCTTTGAACTTCTTACTTCTTGCTCTAGTCATCGGACCTAAAGGCATCTTCAATGGATCAAATGGCATCTTTGGCATCTCCTTGGAGCTTGGAACAAGTTGTGCGCATCCCCCATGTTCTTCAAGCTTGTCCTTGCTTCCTTGCAGCCCTTGCTCATCCTCTCCATGATCTTCATTGTGCTCTTCAAGACCATGATAAGCCCTTGGCGCATCATCCCCTCTCCCTTGAAAAGGATTTGTCCTCAAATCTGCATCACTATCAAATAAGTATGAAACATTAAAAGTAGCACTTACATTGCCATATTCACTAGGAAGATCTAGCTTGTAGACATTGTTGTTGATCCTCTCCAAGACTTGGAATGCACCATCTCCGCGAGGTAAGAACTTAGACTTTCTCTTTTCAGGGAACCTCTCCTTCCTTAGATGAAACCAAACCCAATCACCAGGTTCAAAGATGACCTTTATGCGCCCTTTGTTAGCAACCTTCATGTAGTGTTGTGTTTTCTTCTCAATTTGAACTCTAACCTTTGCATGAAGATCCTTAAAAAATTCGGCCTTCCTTTCACCATCCATGTCAACTTGCACACTCAAAGGTAAACTCAACAAATCCAATGGGGTTAAAGGATTAAAGCCATACACAATCTCAAAATGTGAAAATCCAGTAGTACTATGTATGTTTCTATTGTATGCAAATTCAACAAGAGGCAAACAATCCTCCCAAGTCCTTAAGTTCTTTTTAATCAAAGCCCTAAGTAAGGTCGACAAAGTCCTATTAACTACTTCAATTAGGCCATCGGTTTGGGGATGACAAGTAGTTGAAAATAACAACTTAGTACCTAACTTAGCCCATAAAGTTCTCCAAAAGTGACTTAAGAACTTAGCATCTCTATCAGAAACAATTTTTCTAGGCATTCCATGCAGTCTAACAATCTCCTTAAAGAACAAATTAGCTACATTAATGGCATCATCAGTTTTAGTACATGCAATAAAGTGTGCCATCTTAGAAAACCTATCAACAACAACAAAAATAGAATCTTTACCTCTCCTAGAACGCGGAAAACCTAACACAAAATCCATGCTAATGTGTGTCCATGGTTCATGAGGAATAGGCAAAGGAGTATACAATCCATGAGGTTTTGATGTAGGTTTAGCTTGCAAACAAACAATGCAACTAGAAACATGCTTCCCTACATCATATCACATCTTAGGCCAAAAGTAGTGTTCATGCAATATCTCATATGTTCTATCAACACCAAAGTGACCCATTAAACCCCCTTCATGCGATTCCCTCACAAGCATAAGACGAAAGAACAAGTAGGTATACATAATCTAGATTCTTTAAACAAAAATCCACCATGCTTATAATACTTTCCAAAACCAGAATTTTCACATGCTGTAAAGATATCACCAAAGTAAGCATCACTAGCATAAAATTCGTTAATAAACTCAAAAATCCAAGTGTCGCAACGTGCGGGCTCGGGGTCCGAACCCTATCGTTGAACGACCTGGGGGGGGGGGGGGAGACCTACGAAGTTCTTATAGGTTCTATGGGAGTCGCCACTAATCTTTTTTACCTAGGTGTGATTAGCCACCTAATCGATTATTACGTCTAATATTAACTTATGCTCGGCAAAGGTGATATCAAATCTAATAAGGTCTGCTTAACTAGAGTCTACGGTTCGGGAGTCGGTACGCATGGGGAAGGATTAGCACCCCCACGACGCCCGTCGAAACGACGGCACTGACTAGTCTAAGATTAACTATGGGTCTCTATCGTTGGTTGTTTTTATTCTTAATTCTATTCATGCCCGATATTATCATTCTTGGTCTATCTTAAACGAGTTATAATCGACCTCAATTTGTTCTCTATTTAGTCCAAATTGTTATTTTGTTTTTACTTAATTATTCGGATTAGGCCAATGTTACTATTCCTTTTATCTTGACTTAATTCTTTTTAGATTAAGTCGTCTCATTATTCCCTTCTTTTATTGACTCAATTTTTATAAATCAAGCCCTTTTATTGTTTTGCTTAATCTCTTTTTAGATTAAGTCTTTATTAACTCCACTTAATTACCCTGAATTAAGCCTTTTATTGACTCCACTTAATTACCTTGAATTAATCCTTTTATTGATGCTACTTAATTACCCTGAATTAAGTCCATGACTTGACTTAATTACCCTGAATTAAGCCCTTAACTTGACTTAATTACCCTGAATTAAGTCCTTGACTCTACTTAATTTCCTTCCCTGAAATTAAGTCCTTGACTCTACTTAATTTCCTTCCCTGAAATTAAGTCCTTTTCTTTACTTAATCCCCTTGGGTTAAGTCTTAATCTGATCTTGCTTAATCATCTTTGGATTAAGTCTTTGCTGATTTTACTTAATTTCTTTGAAATTAAGTCTTTGCTGATATACTTAATTACCCTAAATTATATACATACAGACACGAATTGCACACGTTCAACAATCAAATACTTTCTACTTTAGAGAATAAAGTTTACAAGTATTAAGCAAAATTATTGCAATAATTAAAGTAAAAACTTACCAAGAGATTCTAACAAAAACTCAAGTGCTTTGCCTTTGTCCCATTTCATTGTAGGACGGATTTCTAAAGCCTGCATATAGGGTTGATCAAAGTTTTGTCCCATTTCAGAATTTTCTCACTTGAACCTTTACATGAATATATATGATCAAAGTTTTGTCTTTCTTTTACCTTTCTGCCTTGAGTAAGTCTAAGCTTGGGGTATTCCTTCAAAACTGACAACTTGCTGTGCCAGTTCACTCCATTTATGTAATTTAAAGCAAAAAAGTTAGACACTAAGGTCTACAATAACTTAAATGTATAAAGTAACGGTTGATTTGCTAATAAATGGTTGATTTATTTGACCACTTTGACTCCAGGAGTTGATTTGGTAGTCTCAACCAATTGCTTGTAAACCTGGGAAGTTTTAACAAAAATGTCAGATGTTAGAAGTGTTAACTTTGGTGAAGGAGAATTGTGTTTTGAGAAGAAGAAGAATAAAGAAATAAAGAAAATTTATATTCGAAATAGACCACATTTTTCCTTCACTTGTTTTTCATAAACAGAAATAAGTTACATATATATAGATGCAGCAGTAAAGCTATGGTTATGCGATAAGATACATATTTGGTAGGTTAATAAATTCACACGGTATAAATCAATTTACACCGTAACATGATATGCGGTAGGTAGTAACACAATTTGCGGCTTCAATCTTGTCCTGCTGTAAATCATGCTTAGATCTTGGATCCCGCTGTAATCATGCTTCAATCATGATCCTACAGTGACATGCTTTCTTGATTCCATCATGTCTTCCTCAAGTTGGAGCGTGAAGATTCGCAACGCCCAACTTGAACACTAATGATTCAAAATGATCTGATTTCATCAAGAAGGAAACCAATTGCTTTGATTTTCCATTGAGTGATGATACAATTACAGGAATCAAGATTGTGAAGGAAAAATCAACCTCATTTTATCTACTTAACAAAGATCTCATTCAGTATCAATATCTCTAAAGAATTCAAAAACTTTCAAGTAACATCAACATGAGGAGTTCAATAGTTTACTTTCATGTTTCAATTATGTTTGCTTTCATATATATAACCATAATAACCCATCTTTTTAAAAATCAAATACTAATCTAAATTGTCATATCTACAAATATCAATGGCTTCAAAATCCAACATTCTAAAATCAACAAATCCTTAAACAAGAATTAAAATTTTGAACGCAAATCCTTTCAAATCATAAGCATAAAAACCTAGAAATCCAAAGCAATGAAATTCCTCGTCTTTAGGCATCGGGCATCCATGAATAATAAAACAGAGAAAAATATAGAAAGATTTGGAGGGAACCTGGGTGAAGTAGATCAAACAAACAATCCAAAAAAACGCCATCCCAAATGTCCTCTAAACCCTCGTCCCCTTCTAGGATTCGTTTGAATCTAAAAGAGCAAGCCAAATAAAAAGTCATACAACGGAGAGGTTGCTGGCGGTGAGAGCTTCTTCTTCACTTGGGAGTTTCTGGACTCATCTTTAGAAGCTAGTTTAGGTGTTTTTCGACTTAAGAGGAGGGGATAGGTGACAAGGCTCTGTTTCCCGTGAGGACAGTTCGGGGTTCATTTGCGTCAATTTTCTGACGATTTAAAAGTTTGGGTCAAAACTCTTGGTGGGAATCAAAGGGTGAAGTCGCAAAGAGGAGATCTAGGATGTTGATCGCTATGCTAGGGTTTAGTGGAAAGAAGGATCGATTTTGAAGAAGGAAGAAGGAGAGAAGGAAAGCGAAAATAAAAGGCTGAAGTCTCAATTTGGTACCAAACCTTTCCAGAAAATCACAACTTAGTACTAAACCTTTTATTTCGTTCAATTTGGTATCAAACGTTTATAATGGTCCGATTTAGTACTTTTCAGGTTGGGCTCAGGAAGTGTAACCCACGCGCCGTTAAGTCCTAACTTCATTATCCTACGTGGCTTTTTTAAATTATTTTTTTATTATTTTTAATTTTTTAAATATTTTTTTATATTTTTATTTTTTTAAATATTTTTAAACCAGCTCAAATAGGTACTATACGTTTTAAAATTGGATCAATTTAGTACTAAACATTTCAAAAATTGGATGAATTTAGATTTTTTTTGCTACTAATTATTTTAAACCTCTTTTTTTCATAAAATTGAGATCTTTGGATTTTTATAACTAAATTATGCTTATTTAAAGGGAAAAAAGGATTTAGCCAAAGGAAAAATAAGAAGCAACTTTTTAAGACAAATATGCTAAACTTGCATAAATAAATTCTTAACAATATCTAAAGCCATTAAATATACATCAAAAGCAAATGTCAAGTAAACCAAACAAAAAAGAGGTAGTAAATTGAAATCTTGAACCAAAAATTAAATACAACCAATAGAAATTTCAAATTTTTTCTTTTCCCTTAGCATCCAGAGGTTGAGGAGGGAGATCCTTGTTGGCCTGATTTTCTTTCCTTTATTCTTGCTTTTGAGTTGGTAAGATACCCTTAATTCAAAGGAAAAAATTCATGGATATGTTAGCATAAATTTATTTATATGGTTATTGAATCTAAGGAAGAATTCAAAGTTGATGAATTTCTTAAATAATGTTCTGTCATATTCATATTATAGTAGGCTGCTATTCAAACACACTTAATTTTCTAAGTTTGGATTTATATATACATACATACACGAATTGCACACATTCAACAATCAAATACTTTCTACTTTAGAGAATAAAGTTTACAAGTATTAAGCAAAATGATTGCAATAATTAAAGTAAAAACTTACAAAGAGATTCTGACAAAAACTCAAGTGATTTGCCTTTGTCCCATTTCAATGTAGGACGGATTTCTAAAGCCTGCATATTTATCATACAAATATAACATTCAAAGTCAGAATTTTCTCACTTGAACCTTTACATGAATATATATGATCAAAGTTTTGTCTTTCTTTTACCTTTCTGCCTTGAGTAAGTCTAAACTTGGGGTATTCCTTCAAAACTGACCACTTGTTGTGCCAGTTCACTCCATTTCTGTAATTTAAAGCAAAAAAGTTAGACACTAAGGTCTACAATAACTTAAATGTATAAAGTAATAGTTGATTTATTTGACCACTTTGACTCCAGGAGTTGATTTGGTAGTCTCAACCATTTGCTTGTAATCCTGGGAAGTTTCAACAAAAATGTCAAATGTTAGAAGGAAACCAATTGCTTTGATTTTCCATTGAGTGATGATACAATTATAGGAATCAAGATTGTTAAGGAAAAACCAACCACATTTTATCTACTTAACAAAGATCTCATTCAGTATGAATATCTCTGAAGAATTCAAAAACTTTCAAGTAACATCAACATGAGTGTCGCAACGTCCGGGTCCGGGGGGTCCGAACCCTACCGTTGAATGACTTAAAAAGGGGAAACCTCCCCCCTACTGAGTTCTAGGAGTCGCCACTAATCTTTTTTAGCCTAGGTGTGATTAGCCACCTACCAAATTATTAGGCCTAATATTAACCTAAACTTGGCAAAGATAATATTAAACCTAACATGGTCTATTAACCAGAGTTCTAAAGGATCGGGAGTCGGGTACGCGTGGGGAAGGATTAGCACCCCCACGACGCCCGTCAGAAGACGGCACTGACTAATCTAGAATTAACTGTGGGTTTCTAATATTGGTTGTCTTTAAACTTAAATATTTTCATGCCATTAAACTCTCTTTTTATTAATCTTTTAAATTTAAGCGAATGAACAAACAAAAATAGATTTTGGGGGTTTTGAAATAGGAATGTTGGGAACTTTCCTGTTTACTATTTGTTCTCTTTTTGGGCTCCTCACGAGAGGATTTTCTTCAAAACTTACCGGTAAAACGACTCAAGTTTCTTGAAAACTGTTATTTGACGGGAACTTTCCCATTTTGAAAACTAAAACCTGAAACTGACGGGAACTTTCCCTAAATTGAAAAAAACTAATACCTAATGGGAATTTTCCCAATTTGAAAACATTGACAACTTGATGGGAACTTTCCCACTTTGAAAACTTGGAAAAACTCCTTTTTTGATTTTGAGTTTTGAATTTTTTTTCTGGACTTTTGATTTTGGAAACCTTTTGTTTCTTAATTTTGAAAGCTTCAATTTTTCATTGGAAAACTAAAAGAGAACAATTCTCAAACACAAACTCTTTTTAAATTTTTTTTTTTGAAAAAACAGCTGTATTCTTTTTCAATTTCAATTTTTTTTCTTTTTTGGATTTTTCTTATCAATTAGTTGAAAATTACTAAATCTAGATGCATGAATGCATGCTTTCCGATTAAAATTTAATTACCCACTAATTATACGAGGAACACCTTTGGCCGCCTCCCTATATATGGTAAACGACTTCTGGAAATTTCCAAACCTCCGGGAGAAGGCGAGCAAACTCAGACACGCATGAATGAGCCACCCTCCTGTCCCTTCACGGGAATCACTTTAATTTTAGTCTCATGAGCATTGCAACAACAACATAGATAGAAAATTTAAACATGAAATGCATATGTAACTATTCCTAAATCCCAAATTTTATTTTTATTCCATTTAATGAAATAAGCTTATATTACATTATATTAAAACTAGAATTTAAATAAGACCTTAAGCCTAAATTAACATACAAGACTAAACCCAAATAAATAAGTAACTAAGCAAAGTTCAACAAGAATTAAGACTTATTATAAGACCCAACATGAATTAACATCCAAGTGACATATATAATAAAAATAAAGCCTAAAAACAACTAAAGTCCACACCAATAATCAAAAAGCTAAAAGCCCAACAGAAAATACAAAGCCAAACACAAAACTATTCTAATAATGGCCCAAACAGAAAATTAAAAAACCCAACCAAAAGTAAAGCCCAAAAGGATTAAGAAATCCAATGCTACAAATACCCAAACTCCAAAATTCAAATTTTCACTAATTAATTAAAAGGCAATCTTAAATTCTAAATTACTAAGCTTATAATTTCCAAACATTGTATTCCTAAATCCAAATTATTTTACTTTACTTAATACCTAAATTATCTAAGCCAAAAAAACACTTCTTTTTAACTCATAAATTCCTTATCACTTTAACCCTAAACTAAAGACCAAATTTTTACTTTCAACTAATTGCCAAAAGCAACTTAATTCCTAAATTTCTTAGTTTAATCTTTAATTCCTTAAGTCAGCTTATTTAAACTTAACTTACCCTAGTACAATAGCTAAATTAATTCTAACAAATTATATGAAAGATAATTATTAAATTATATATTAGATTAAAGCCTACTTACATAATAAAACTAACTAACCCAACTTACACTAATTTCAAATTCACTAGACCAAAATGTAAATTACCAAGGATCTAACTGAACACGGAGACAAGCCTAAGACTTTATGTGAACTAATTAATTGAAAAAAGAACTAAATCAGACTAAAATACAAGTACTTAAGGACTCAAGTGCACGAATAACAAGTTATCAATAAATTAAGGACTTATTTGAAAAGGAAAAGAAACATACCTCCTGAAGAAGAGATTCTACCCGGAAATAAACTCCTTTGGCCTACCCCGTCCCTTTTCTTCTTTTTTTCTTCTTCTTCCTTTATTCTTTTTTTGTTTGCCCTATTCTCTCTCTATCATGTTCTTTCTCTCTCTAAGTTCAGAGCCGCCGCCGTCTTTATCACCAGAAAACGCTGCCGCACATTCCCCAAAAACCATCAAAATGCCTCTCTCGCTCTCCTCTACTTCGAATCCAAGCCGAAAACTTCAAACTCTACCCGAAATCGCCTAGATCTAGACCTTGCCGAACCTATGTTTAAGCTCTCTGATTTGAAAATCCAACTGTCGGAATAAGCCGCTTACAAGGTATGTTCTTCTACTCTCTTCACTCTTTCTAACCCCCGAATCAATTTTGCAAAACAAAGTCTAGAACTCAAAACTACCAAATCCCATTCTAATGAACCCTAACATTTTCTTTGTTGTTTTTTTTTTTTTTGAGGAAAAGTCGAAGACGAAACATGGAGAAAGGAGTAAAGGGATGACCGGATGGAAACCAAGCTAAAACGGAGGTAAAGTTCTCTTTTTTGTTATTTGTTTGATGAATAAGTGAAAAGTGGCATGTTTTTGATATATTTGTTAGCGTTAACTAAGTAAAGGAAAAAAAACCCCCTTTTTTGTGTTTTTGATGAACTATCTTAACTAGGAAAGAAAAAGAAATCTTTTTGGTATTTTTTTCTTATGAGTTGTGGTTGTAAAACTACTGTAAAACTAGGAAAAGGAACGATGATGCTAACTAGAAAGAAAAATCTCTTTTTTTTTTTTTTGGTTTTCTGATCTTTTTCGTGAAATCTAAAAGCTTGCTCTCTTTTCTGTCACTAAAAAAGAATGAAGAAGACGCTGCTAGGGTTTATGCCTCTGTATTTTTTTGGGCTCTCTAAGAGAAGGGCCACTAGGGTTTTTATTTTTTGGAAACTGTGCCTCCTCCCCTAGGGTTTTAGGAAATGTTAGCTTATATAGGACCTCTTGAGTGATTTTTTGCTCGCTGATGTGTTTGGGGAGTGAATGCATGTGATTATGCTCTGAATTTGTCCTTTTGTGCAGGTGTAAATTGTTGTTTCAAGCGTGTGTGCTCCATCCAATTATGCTCTGCACTTGTCTTTTGTGAGTTAGGAAAAGCTGAGCTGGCAATGCTGAGGTGTCAAGGGTTCTCAGGTATACGCCTCTTTCTCTCTTACTAACTGAGATTGGGGAATTGCTGACTTCTGTGTTGATGCACTTTCTCTTGCCCTTGTGCAATTGCTTTGGCTTTTCCTTGTTTCTGAATTTGGCTTGATCATTCTGAAATTGGTGAATGCGCTTTAACCTTGGGAAGTGACTTAGCTGCTTTTTTAGTATACTGTTTTTGTGTCTCCACTTGCTGCTTTATATTGGGTTTGATCATTGCACGCTACTGCCTTCTGCATTTTGTTTGCTGCCTTTTGCATTCTTGATTTTGTTGTGCAAGCACACAAGCTTCAATGATGCAGCAATGTTAATTGGAATTAGGCAAAACCACCTTGTCCGTATGAGTTTAACATGGGGAAGGAAACCACTCCTTGATTCTCCAGTCAGCACAAAAGAGGACGGACCATGGCAACTTCATTGTAAATTGAAGGAGTCTTATGAAGGAAGAAAGGATGAGAAGTAAAGAAAAATTAGGAGCTATTAACATGTAAATGGAGATTTATTATTACTACTATTTTTTGTATTTTGTAATGTGTCCCCTTGGTATCTGAATAACAAAAATCAAAATGAACATGGACCTTCCTCAATTTGCAATTCGAATGCAAGCCCAAAAGTGAACAATGGCAAGAAATGATCAGCACCATAAGTCCAAATGCAATAGGTGAAAGTTTAAAGCAAATTGGTCTAACCAAATTAATGAAAATGGTAAGGCACAACTAAGGAAAGGGACAAAGGTTATCCAAAGCAATAAAGACCCAAATTAATAATTGAGGGACTAAGTTAATAAATCAAGATTCAACTTGTAAAGTGATTAACTATAAACCTAATAAATAAAAGCCCAAATGAAAAAAGTCTATCAAAAATTAAATTGATAAGTTTACTAGTATTATGAAATTCCTTTTTGTGATTTTCCCATTTTTATTCTCTCTCTCTCCCTTTTTTTTAAGCTTTTTTTTTTTAATTTTTTTAATGTAATACATAAAATCAATCATTATATTCTACTGAATTGCCAAAATGTCAAAATAAATTATGAAATGACTTAAATACCCCTAAATGCAAATCAAGAAATATTTAAACTAAATAAAAAGGGTATGGGCTAAAAGTGGGTGTCTACAGTTGCCCCTCTTTGCGATCTTTTAACAATTAGCAAGTGTGCAAAGAAGTAGTTTGCATACTTTCTGAGAGTTGGGAAGTGCGCAAAGACGTAGACACCTGTTTTATTGACAAACTTTAGAAACCTTGAGAAAATGAATAATTTGAAATCTTGAGGAAAGATCGTCTGGATCATTTTGAAAATAAATTGAGGAATTGAAGAAAGAGCATCTTGGAATCATTGAAGAAGGATTTGAAGAATTGAAATCGAAGCATTGAAATTGAAGCATTGACATATTGGAATTGAAACATCAAAATTAAAGCATTGACATTTGGAATTTGAAGAATTGGATTTGAAGCATTGAAATATTGAAATTGAAACATTGAAAAATTGAAATTGAAACATTGAAGGATTGAAATTGAAGTTGAAGAATTGAAATTGAAACTGGGGCCTTGAATAACTGAGGAATTGAAGCATTGAAGAACTTGAAGAAAGACCACCCTGGATCACTGAAGCAAATTAAAGCATTGAATTATTGAAGAATTGAAGCATTGGATGATTGAAGAATTGAAGAAAGATAAATTGAAGCATTGAATTGAAGGATTGAACTTGAAGCATTGAAATTGAAACTGAAGCATTTAAATATTGAAATTGAAGAATTGAAAAATGGAAATTGAAGTATTGAAGAAGCGAAATTGAAGCATTGGCATTTGGAATTTGAAATTGAAGCATTGAAGGATTGAATTTGAAGAATTGATATTGAAGGATTGAAGAATTGAAATTGAAGTATTGAAGAATTGAAATTGACCAACTGTCAATTGTGGTCACCAAATTGTAGATTCGTATGGAAGCGAGAAAAGATTACCTGGATGGAACTTAACTTATATGGAAATAAGCTTAATTTGAGCTTACTTGGAAGTAAGGCTCCACTCATATGGAAATGAGTCCGGTTTTGAAAAACCTCATTGAATTTGGGTTATGGAAAACTCCATGTTGCTTGGATGGAACCAATGCTTGAACTGACTTGTAGGGAAACGAGTTTGCTTGTGGAAAAGCCCCTGAATGCTTGAATGGAACCAATGTTTGAACTGACTCGTATGGAAACGAGTTTGACTTGTGGAAAAGTCAAAGTGTTCGGATGGAACCAAAGTAAAATCTTGAAAATTGAATCTGAATCACATGGAAGTGATTTTGAAAGAAAATAACTTTGGAAAAAATAACTCTGAATTTGATGTTGTAACTGAAAACTTCTGGATTTATGTTTTGAATCTTTTCTCTCTTGACTTTGTTCCTTGCAACCTTGTTTTGACCTTGGATTTGTTTTCTTGTTCATGTTGATGTCTTCATCTTTGCCCCAGATCTGTTTTGAGTAATATGCTTCGAAAGATTTATTTTTTTTTGTTGATCTCACTATTCCCTGTATCCATCCCCTTGTTTCTCTGTAACAAAATTTGACCATTTATTAAAATTCAAAAAAAAGTAAGAATCATGTGATTGAAACTCTTTGAAACATGTCATGAGTTCATAAACATTGCCCCTATATGACCCTTATGTAATATATGCCCCAAACAAATCTCATATTCTTTGGAAACTTTGTGAAATTTGAACATTTTGAAAAAAAATTTGGTGGTCACCACTAAAATGCCCTTTGAAAAGCGAATTTTGATCTTAGACTTACAAATGGAATGCAATCTTATTATAAGACTTCTTATTTTGAAATCTTGTCTTTTTTTTTTCTTTTCTTTCTTTTTTGAGACGTGATTTGAGTCAACACTTTGTGAAAGGTTTGAAATTTGAGAATTGTCAAAGAGAGATATGACTTCAAAGAATTGGGTTCCTTGGCAGAGCTGCAGCGTTTGATGCCTAAAGTAACTCATTGCTCACTATTATGAAGGATGTGTTGTTTTCCGTTTCCTTGTCACAACTGTGGGTGGCTTCTTGATTTCACCTTATTGCTCTAGACTGCCCTTTCGGGTTTTCACCCTAGAGCTTCTCTTTTTCTTTTGTTTTTTTTTCTTCTTTTTTTTCATTTTCTTTCTTTCTTTTTTTTTTTCATGCGCTTGCTTTTGAAAAACTTTTAAAAACAATTTTCTCTAAAAACATTTTTTTGAGAAAAACACTTTTCTTTTGCAAAAACTATATTTTTTTATTTCACTATGCGCTTACCCTTGAAAAACTTTTTTGAAACCAATTTTCTTTAAAAACCTTTTTTTGAGAAAAAACAATTTTCTTTTGCAAAAACAATCTTTTTGTTTTAGGAACAATCCCCTCACCTTCAATATCCTGACCTGATCAAAGATGGACTTTTTTTAGGCACGTAATGTGGGATTGGATTAGGGGTGCCAAAGAAAGGATAAAAGGCTCAAAAATATGTTTAAGGGTGCTCGATCCAAGGATCTCTTTCTTTGTTGTGAAGGATGCTACCAAACTTGATCTTCCAATTTTCAGCTTTCAGCTTCTCCGTTTTTCCTTTTGCTTTTGTTTCACTTTTGATTTGAACTTTGATTTAAACTTTGATTTGAACTTTGATTTGAATTATTTGATGAAGTGAACTGAATGTTGCTCTATGAACTGAACTCATTACTGTGGGAATGCCCCATTGTAGACTTTGAATGCAAACCGTTCTATTGTGGACGATCCTTCCTCGTCTTTGCCCCCCCCAGTATGGAGGGTGATCCTTGATCAGGGTTGAATCGAAAGAAAATTCATAAGGCTCAAAGGGGATAACTATGGATAATTTTCTACAAGTGAAAGGAATAAGAAAGAAGGCCATTTATCATTTCAGATCTGGATATTTTGATGAAAGGCGACCCTTGGAAAAACTAAACCTTTTGAAAACTCATTTTTGAAAAACCTTTTCTTGAAGACCATTTTCTTGAAAAACGTCTCTTGTTTTTTACTATCCTGAAAATCTGTGCAAGCACATGACGTTGCAATTCTTTTTATTTTCTTTTTGCGACCACTTCTTTTTTAGGCCTAGTTTTTTTCTTTTTTTTTTTTTGCGACCTCTTTCTTTTTTTAGTCCCAGTTTTTCTTTTTCTTTGATGGGAATTTGATGATTGATGTTTTCTGCCTCGTTTCCTCGTCGACCTCCTTATTGATGAACATGAGCATTTCATTGCTACTGAATATTGCCCCTCCACTGATCACAAGGGCGAAGAAGGTGTCTCAACAATTGAAATGGTTTGGAAAGGTGTTACTTAGGTTGACTTATTTGAGCTCTGAACCAATTTGTCTTCTTAAGGCCTGAAAGTGATTTGAATTTGGCATTTCAAGTGATTTCCCATGTGGTATGAAGAGGTATAATATCTTGATGGACGTGTGGAATTTGGGTTCAATTTGTTTTCCAAGAAAAAGAATGAGCTCTTTAGGTATCAAGGAAATTTGGGGTTAGGCAAAGTGTTGACAAAAATTGAAATACCTTTCATTTATTCGTAACTTTGTGATAAAGAAAAACTTTTCTTGTTTTATCATTGAAAACCTCCTCATTCACTTGATTCCTAAACTGTCCCTAAGTGGTGATCACTTGATTCTGCAAGCTTTATTCTTCTTTAACGACAGAACTTTGTTTAATTAAGTCGATTAATGAAAGTGCAACAACTTGAACAACTATTAACACAATGCAATTCTACATACTAAAGATTCAAAATACAATGATTTAAGCCAAAATGCTATGTTGATGTCACGCATGTGTAAGCTATGCTCCGAAGTTTGAGAAATTCCCCTTTGGTGGGCTTTCGTTGCCCCTTTTGCGACTGGTTTAGGATTTGTTAATTTTTCTCCATGAGGTCACACAGTTCTCTATTGAATGGTTACTTTTCTGAGCTGAGAGCGACTTCACTGGCTCGACCTGACTTTCCACAAAGTATCTAAGGAGAAAAGCTTATTGACCCCCCCTTTCATCTGCCCTCTTCTCCACTGGCTTTACAATGTGCTTCCCAAAGTGACATATGCTTTCCTGATGTTGTTAGATTCCAAGAACAGGTAGAAAACAAGTAATATCTACAAGTGATGTGCATGAACTGTCTATATGTATCCATTAACAAGTATCGATGATAATGCATGATGGATGTATTCTATAAACAAGTAACTGACTGATGTATGATGTATGCATGAACATATATACAAGTGAATGCATGATGGCTTGACAACTTCTAAAAATGCACATGGAAATGCATAATGCAAATATCATATGCTTGAAAAAAGATGCATGACATGGCAAACTACGTTGATGAATAAATGTATGAACATGCAAGCTTGACTGTGCTTATGAAGGTATGAAATGCATGTGGATGCATAATGCCACCTGCAAAACAAAAGAGTTATACGAATACATCCAATTTGAAAACGAAGAGAGATTGGTTGGTAACTGAATATAAATATAAGTTAATAACTGAATAATTGAGGAGAAATCGTGCCCCTTCTTTTATTGATCAAAACATTTTCCTTTGAAAAACTTTCGTACTATAAGCCCGTTTGGAGCAAGTCAGTCCGCCTATTGTAAGCAATGCAATTGCTAATTCTACGATCTAATTTTGCAAAAATGAGATAACAGAGGCAAGGAATGTTCCTTTTGTGTACTAAGGTTTATCCTCACGGGGTTGGCTCTACTTAAGCTGGATATCTCTCGTCGGATCTATATGTTGGGCGACGCTTCACACAAGATCTAAAGGTTCCCAGACTGTCCTTACCGTCGCCCACTCTAGGCTAGTATGGTCCAGACTGAGTGGAAGTATTTGGCAAAACCCGCACGGAGACGATTGTCACACGAAGGTTAGCTACTTTACTTCCTCCTAAAGGGACAGAGCTCCGGTGTAAGCTCATGCAGAATGAGAATGCAACTTACTTAGTGCACGTGTGGAGGAACATACAAACCTTTGTCAACAATTTCTAACCCAAATTACTAAACTACCCCCAAGAAGAGAAACAAATGCATGATAAGTTAGGCAGAGAATATACAAGAATGTGAAAGCATGTAAGCATAAAAAACATGAAGATAGGCAAGGATAAACATTGATACACAGGCATGAATGAACAAGAAAAATTGCAAGCAAACAACCAAATCTAGAAACCCTAATCAACTCTAAACTAGCATTCAGCTTCACTCTCTAACCATTCCCCAGTGGAGTCGCCAAGCTGTCACAACGTCCGGGACAGGGGGGTCCGAACCCTACCGTTGAATGACTTAAAAAGGGGAAACCTCCCCCCTACTGAGTTCTAGGAGTCGCCACTAATCTTTTTTAACCTAGGTGTGATTAGCCAGCTACCAAATTCTTATGCCTAATATTAACCTAAGCTTGACAAAAATAATACTAAACCTAACATGGTCTATTAACCAGAGTCCTAAAGGATCGGGAGTCGGGTACGCGTGGGAAAGGATTAGCACCCCCACGACGCCCGTCAGAAGACGGCACGGACTAGTCTAGAATTAACTGTGGGTTTCTAATATTGGTTGTCTTTATGCTTAAATATTTTCATGCCATTAAACTCTCTTTTTATTAATCTTTTAAATTTAAGCGAATGAACAAACAAAAATAGATTTTGGGGGTTTTGAAATAGGAATGTTGGGAACTTTCCTGTTTACTATTTGTTCTCTTTTTGGGCTCCTCACGAGAGGATTTTCTTCAAAACTTACCGGTAAAACGACTCAAGTTTCTTGAAAACTGTTATTTGACGGGAACTTTCCCATTTTGAAAACTAAAACCTAAAACCGACGGGAACTTTCCCTAAATTGAAAAAAACTTAGACCTGATGGAAACTTTCCCAATTTGAAAACATTGACAACTTGATGGGAACTTTCCCACTTTGAAAACTTGGAAAAACTTCTTCTTTGATTTTGAATTTTGAATTTTTTTCTGGACTTTTGATTTTGGAAACCTTTTGTTTCTTAATTTTGAAAGCTTCAATTTTTCATTTTGATTTTTCTTTGCAAAACTAAAAGAGAACAATTCTCAAACACAAACTCTTTTTAATTTTTTTTTTGGAAAAAACAGCTTTATTCTTTTTCAATTTCAATTTTTTTTTTCTTTTTTTGATTTTTCTTATCAATTAGTTGAAAATTACTAAATCTAGATGCATGAATGCACATGAATGCATGCTTTCCGATTAAAATTTAATTACCAACTAATTATACGAGGAACACCTTTAGCCGACTCCCAATAAATGGTAAACGACCTCCGGAAATTTCCAAGCCTCCGGGAGAAGACGAGCAAACTCAGACACGCATGAATGAGCCACCCTCCTTTCCCTTCACGGGAATCACTTTAATTTTAGTCTCATGAGCATTGCAACAACAACATAGATAGAAAATTTAAACATGAAATGCATATGTAACTATTCCTAAATCCCAAATTTTATTTTTATTCCATTTAATGAAATAAGCTTATATTACATTATATTAAACCTAGAATTTAAGTAAGACACTAAGCCTAAATTAACATACAAGACTAAACCCAAATAAATAAGTAAATAAGCAAAGTTCAGCAAGAATTAAGGCTTATTATAAGACCCAACATGAATTAACATCCAAGTGACATATATAATAAAAATAAAGTCCAAAAACAACTAAAGTCCACAGCAATAATCAAAAAGCTAAAAGCCCAACAGAAAATACAAAGCCCAAACACAAAACTATTCTAATAATGATCCAAACAGAAAATTAAAAAACCCAACCAAAAGTAAAGCCCAAAAGGAATAAGAAATCCAATGCTACAAATACCCAAACTCCAAAATTCTAATTTTCACTAATTAATCAAAAGTCAATCTTAAATTCTAAATTACTAAGCTAATAATTTCCAAACATTGTATTCCTAAATCCAAATTATTTTACTTTACTTAATACCTAAATTATCTAAGCCAAAAAACACTTCTTTTTAACTCATAAATTCCTTATCACTTTAACCCTAAACTAAAGACCAAATTTTTACTTTCAACTAATTGCCAAAAGCAACTTAATTCCTAAATTTCTTAGTTTAATCTTTAATTCCTTAAGTCAGCTTATTTAAACTTAACTTACCCTAGTACAATAGCTAAATTAATTCTAACAAATTATATGAAAGATAATTATTAAATTATATATTAGATTAAAGCCTACTTACATAATAAAACTAACTAACCCAACTTACACTAATTTCAAATTCACTAGACCAAAATGTAAATTACCAAGGATCTAACTGAACACGGAGACAAGCCTAAGACTTTATGTGAACTAATTAATTGAAAAAAGAACTAAATCAGACTAAAATACAAGTACTTAAGGACTCAAGTGCACGAATAACAAGTTATCAATAAATTAAGGACTTATTTGAAAAGGAAAAGAAACATACCTCCTGAAGAAGAGATTCTACCCGGAAATAAACTCCTTTGGCCTACCCGTCCCTTTTCTTCTTTTTTTCTTCTTCTTCCTTTATTCTTTTTTTTTTGCCCTATTCTCTCTCTATCATGTTCTTTCTCTCTCTAAGTTCAGAGCCGCCGCCGTTTTTATCACCGGAAAACACCACTGCAAATTCCCCAAATACCATCAAAATGCCTCTCTCGCTCTCCTCTACTTCGAATCCAAGCCGAAAACTTCAAACTCTATCCGAAATCGCCTAGATCTAGACATTGCCGAACCTAAGTTTAAGCTTTCTGATTTGAAAATCCAACCGTCGGAATAAGCCGCTTACAAGGTATGTTCTTCTACTCTCTTCACTCTTTCTAACCACCGAATCAATTTTGCAAAACAAAGTCTAGAACTCAAAACTACCAAATCCCATTCTAATGAACCCTAACATTTTCTTTGTTGTCGTTTTTTTTTTTTTTGAGGAAAAGTCGAAGACGAAACATGGAGAAAGGAGTAAAGGGATGACCGGATGGAAACCAAGCTAAAACGGAGGTAAAGTTCTCTTTTTTGTTATTTGTTTGATGAATAAGTGAAAAGTGTCTTGTTTTTGGTATATTTGTTAGAGTTAACTAAGTAAAGGAAAAAAGAAACCCCCTTTTTTTGTGTTTTTGATGAACTATCATAACTAGGAAAGAAAAAGAAATCTTTTTGGTATTTTTTTCTTATGAGTTGTGGCTGTAAAACTACTGTAAAACTAGGAAAATGAACGATGATGCTAACTAGAAAGAAAAAGCAATGTTAATTGGAATTAGACAAAACCACCTTGTCCGTATGAGTTTAACATGGGGAAGGAAACCACTCCTTGATTGTCCAGTCAGCACAAGAGAGGACGGGCCAGGGCAATGTCATTGTAAATTGAAGGAGTCTTATCAAGGAAGAAAGGATGAGAAGTAAAGAAAAATTAGGAGCTATTAACTTGTAAATGGAGATTTATTATTACTACTATTTTTTGTTGTATTTTCTCTCAATTTTCCTATATATTATTATCATTTAAATCTTTTTGTATTTTGTAATGCGTCTCCTTTGGTATCTAAATAACAAAAATCAAAATGAACATGGACCTTCCTCAATTTGTAATTCGAATGCAAGCCCAAAAGTGAACAATGACAAGAAATGATCAGCAGCATAAGTTCAAATGCAACAGGTGAAAGTTTAAAGCCAATTGGTCTAACCAAATTAATGAAAATGGTAAGGCACAATTAAGGAAAGGGACAAAGGTTATCCAAAGCAACAAAGACCCAAATTAATAATTGAGGGACTAAGTTAATAAATCAAGATTCAACTTGTAAAGTGATTAACTATAAACCTAATAAATAAAAGCCCAAATGGAAAAAGTCTATCAAAAATTAAACTGATAACTTTACTAGTATTATGAAATTCCTTTTTGTGATTTTCCCATTTTTATTCTCTCTCTCTCTCCCTTTATTTTAGCTTTTTTTTTAATTTTTTTTAATGTAATACATTAAATCACTCATTATATTCTACTGAATTGCCAAAATGTCAAAATAAATTATGAAATGACTTAAATACCCCTAAATGCAAATCAAGAAATATTTTAAACTAAATAAAAAGGGTATGGACTAAAAATGGGTGTCTACAATGAGGAGTTCGATAGTTGACTTTCATGTTTCAATTATGTTTGCTTTCATATATATAACCATAATAACCCATCTTTTTAAAAATCAAATACTAATCTAAATTGTCATATCTACAAATATCGATGGCTTCAAAATCCAACATTCTAAAATCAACAAATCCATAAACAAGAATTAAAATTTTGAATGCAAATCCTTTCAAATCATGAGCATAAAAACCCAGAAATCCAAAGCAATGAAATTCCTCGTCTTTAGGCATCGGGCATCCATGAATAATAAAACAGAGAAAAATAGAAAGTTGGGGGGAACCTGGGTGAAGTAGATCAAACAAACAATCCAAAAAAACGCCATCCCAAATGCCCTCTAGGATTCGTTTGAATCTGAAAGAGCAAGGCAAATAAAACGTCATACAATGGAGAGGTTGCTGGCAGTGAGAGCTTCTTCTTCACTTGGGAGTTTCTGAACTCATCTTTAGAAGCTATTTTAGGTGTTTTTCGACTTAAGAGGAGGGGATAGGTAACAAGGCTCTGTTTCCCGTGAGGACGTTCGGGGTTCATTTACGTCAATTTTCTGACGATTTAAAAGTTTGGGTCAAAACTCTTGGTGGGAAGGTTGAAGTCGCAAAGAGGAGATCTAGGATGTTGATGGCGATGCTAGGGTTTAGTAGAAAGAAGGATCGATTTTGAAGAAGGAAGAAGGAGAGAAGGAAAGCAAAAATAAAAGGGAAAGAATAAAATGAAGGGAAAGTGAAAACAGAAAATAAGAAAAAAAAATTAATTTTTTTATTTATTAAAAATGCCACGTGGCATTTTTCTCCAGTAAAAAAATTTCTTCACGCGTTATTTAATGCGTGTGCATTTCACTCGTTGACGGACGGTTGAAAAAGTACTAAATGGGACCATTAATAAAACGTTTGGTACCAAATTAGACGAAATAAAAGGTTTAGTACTAAGTTGTGATTTTCTGAAAAGGTTTGGTACCAAATTGAGATTTCAGACCAAAAAAAATATGTTACCCGATTTTTTTTTCCCAGACTATTACCCAAATTCGACACAACGAATCCGAAAGAGTAGAAACGAAATTTAAAAAAATATAATAATGAAAAAAAAATCTTGGATTGGAACCTATTTTAGTTTTGCCCAAAACGTAACGGTTTAAAAAATTAATGTTATGGGTTTAATTTTTAATTCTGCTATTTAACTAATCCTTTTGGTTTTTGCTATGTATTTACTTAAAACTTTGGGCCTTACTAAACTAATTGGGCCAGGGACTTACTAAGTAACTATTATTAATATGCTTATGGCCAGGGGCTGTCTGGTCTTAGCCCTTCTTAGATCGTGCTTCCCTGCGTTGCGGCTTCTATGTAGCAGACAGGGGATATATGTTGTAGTTATCAATTGCAGCATTTATCTTTGATCATTATGTGAAATATTCAGGTTTTCTTCCTCAATATATTCCCTTTTCTAATCTGGAATGTTCTACCTTATTTCTGTCTTCTTTTTCTCCCTCAAAATTCTAGGTTCTAATCCTCTGTTTAGTTAATGATTTCAAATCTTTAAATTTTACATCCATCAATTAACTGAGGGAAAACGTGTTGTTTACTCGTTAGTGTCGCCAGGAGATCCCTTGCGAAGCACTCAGTATATCATCTGAAAATTGCGAGAACAATTCCAAACTCTCGAATTCTGGTAAGGCTCCTCACTTTTCCTTTTACTCACTCTAATCCATGGTGTTAAATACAGGTATCGACGGATATATCGAACGGATATATCGACGGATATATCGAGGTATCGATGAAATTCAAATATAAGTGGTCCAAAATGCACTAAAACGACTGATATTTATGGTAAACGTTTGAATTTTGCTTTGAAATTTTGACCAATTCTTATTTACATATTTCCACATGTTTTAGAATCAAGATATGATAAATAGAGTATATGTAGACATTTTTTTTATTTTTTTATTTTTTGTACTGCGAAAAGTGTATGTAATATGTATAAATCAACTATACTAATTTAAACACACATTTATTTTATCTCCAAAATGATGGTTACCAAATTAACCACTTCATTAAATGTAAAAAATTATATGATTTCTTTTCTGAAGTAAGAAAGTACTATATCATATTTATAAATGCATTATTTTACATTATTTTAGTTACAAAAACACAATCCAAAGCACAAATACAATCTCAGTACCACATTGAATTTCTTGGAGTCTCAAAATAAACTACTACCGTAGTTACCATTGCTATGACTTCTACTAGGCATGGATGTATCATCTCCCCCGGGGGCAGTAATCCAGTTAAAATATTCAAGTCATGACATATAAGGTTTATAAACCGCCATATAATTGTACACATATTCCAAATATGCCTCTCGACTAATTCTTGTTAGCCATCCAATAAGTGTTTGGCCTTCTAGCGAAAGACGAAAATGGTAATTCATACATGTCAAGAATCTTCCTATTATTGAGATGACAAAACCCAGACTTAATTGAAACAGATATTTAACTACAATGTGACTTTTACTTTCAACAAAGCTTTGGGCAAAAATAAAAAATGACATAGAAGTGTTGTGTCAAGTACCAACACTTAAACGAAAAATTATCGAGAAATCCGGGTCTATCTCAAACAAAATCACTTAAACGAAACAATTATTTGTATTACTATTACCACAATTTTGTATAAATGACTTCAATTGCTAATATTTTTGAAAAAACCCTTTCCTTCATCGAAATGTCGCTTATATTTTTAATCCTGAATGTAAAAATGAAAAAAAAAATATTTAATTTAATATGGATATTTACGGATATTTATGGATATTTACGGATATATCGAGATTTATCGAGATATCGATAAATATCGACGGATACACGGATATATCGACGGATATTCCGTGACATTGAAATTTTTATGGATATTTATATCGAGGGGTATAGATATCGGATATATCGACGGATATATCGAAATATCGACGGATATTTAATTCCATGCTCTAATCTCCTAAATCTGACTCCCACCCCCCCCCCCCCCCCCCCTCTTT
>AWWV01014377.1:0-15037 GCA_001974805.1 Corchorus capsularis
AATTTCCTTGAATTAGGACTATGTTTGCTTTTCTTAATTACCATGGATTACAACTTCAACTATGTTTGACTTTTCTTAATCACCCTGGATTACAACTTTAACTATGTTTGACTTTCTTAATCGCCCTGGATTAACTTTAACTATGTTTGACTATCCAAATTAGGACCTGGACTACTTTACTCTTCTTAATTGTCCAACTTAGGACCTTGACTGTACTTGTACTTTCTTTTCTTAATTACCCTGAATTAAGATTTTTACCCTTCTTAATTGCCCAACATGGGACCTTGACTTTGCTTACCTTGACTTTCTTAATTATCTCTTAATTACACTGAATTAAGGTTTTAACTATGCATGTGATGCATGTATTCCAGTTTAATCACATTTTACCCAAATATTTATACGAGTATTATTTGGGCACCTTTCACTTGATTGGTAAGACCCCCAAATTAACACTCCAAGCCTAGGAAGTTAGGATAAAAATGGACAAGTATTGTCGCATTTCACCCAACCATTCCATCATCGGAGTAAATACAACTTTTCTCAAATGAGTAATATGCCAACAACGTTTATCAAATGCATGAGCATGATATATTTCCAAGAAATTTATTAAATCTTTCACATAATTAGAGTGAATGGCATAATCCCTTTAACCAAGCTTCTAATTATGAGTTCAATTAAGGTAATTTCCAAATCTGGTGACTAAATTAATAAGCAAATTAAATCTAGAGGACCTAATCGCCTAAATTCCCAGGGTTCAGGACTTAATTGTTGATACTGGAAACATGAGGGCTCCATCGCGCTAAATTTAAGGAATAAATTGAAAAGAGTTAAAGAGATTACCTGAATTTGTGACTAATCCCCTCGTCGAGTCAAAGCACCGGCGTTTTGGAGTGTACGGACTATAAGATCAGACTTCTTCTTCCTTCTTCGCAAAGCCCAAGCCTTCCTTGCGTTCTCTTCTCTTTTTGCAGCGATGTCGCCAAATCTTTTCCGTTGTAACAGAGCTAACTCCACCGTAAATGACCTCTGATTCTTCAACTACCGCATCCCCTTTCCATTCTCCACAGTTCAATCATCTTAGCTCGAAAAATTCCCACTGAAAACTCCAGAAACTTTTGCTCCCGAATCAAAAGAGCCTAGATCCCTAACTTCAGCCAACGGTTCGTCTTGAAATCGGCCTATATTTACCCTTTCCCCATCCTTAACCCTTCTATGTTTTCAATTTTTGTGAAGAAACTCTCAAGCAGAAAACCCCCAAATCTAAGCTGTCAAACCCTAACTTGAAACCAACAGAGCTTTCTTACTTTTCAAGAATCCTCCCATTTTTCGATGGAAGATGAGGCCTATTTAAAGGCTCGGAGGTTCCAGATCCTTCCCAGCAGGTCTCTTGGATTCTTTTGATGGCGGTTATGGGGAAGAGATAAGGGTGACGCAGTTTGGTGAGCTGGAGCCTGTACTGGTAGGGTGAGTCATCTTCTTAGGTGACCTATTTCCTGTATAGTCCCTGTATTTTCACTTGCTCTTCATTTCAATAGTTTCCAATTTTGTTTTACTGCTTATTTTGTCTTTCTGCGACTTGTTTTGAGGAGAAGATGATGCTGAGCTGTCAAATGGACATGCCCCTCATCTATTTGCGAATTTCTCTCAGGCCCTTTTCGGATGAAACCGCGTGAAATCACCAAGGTTTGGATTCTAAGCTTGGTTTCCTTTGATGATATTTCAATGTTTTTGTGCTCATCGTGCTTGTGGTGAGCTTATTTTGTCTTCTCTGTTTTATTGTGTTTTGAGCCTTTAGATTGCATGACTTGTGAAATATTTGACTTCTCAATTCCGTCAAAGGCCATTGGAAAGCCTTTATGCTTGCAAATGAACAAGGAGGGGAACGAACCTCAAACTAGAGGCAAGGAAATCCTTGAATGGGCAGAGGCTATGTAACAATGTTTTTATCTTTGTAATGCAACTGAAATGCAATAATTTTATTCCTTCTTTATTTATTCTTGGGAATTTGTAATATCCATTTTCTACTTATGCTCATGCAAAATGCAAGTATGCCATGCAAAAGAAAGGATCACCAAATTTGACATGATATGCGAAAATTGAAGTAATGGACAATAATTATTCATAATGCAATTTATAAGTGATATATACATATTACTTATGAACCTTAGTAAATAAAAAAATGCTCCATGAAAGCAAATATAATGGCCAATACCTAAAGGAAAAGGATAAGAGGATGCTTCATTAAAAACTAGACCTTATTTACTAAAAGAGTTTATATGACTAAAGTGCAACACCCAAATTAGTATGAAAGTAAGCCATGTAATATGTACAAATGTTAAAGGTGCATATAAAGACTTTCTTAATTTCCGAAACGCAAATTAGATGACTAGGAAAAGAATTAGCTTATCTAAATTAAAAGTGAACTCAAAATGACCGGAATGCCCTCAGTGCAAAAATGACCAAAATGCCCCTGGGTGACCCTGCAAGCTAAGGAGCAATCGAGTTTTTATTTGAAGGATACAGGCGAAATTAGGGTGTCTACAACCAGACACTCACCCTTTCGACCTTAAGAGATGTTCTTGAAGTATGTTCTCCACTGGTTGTGTTTTTCCAATTTGAACTGTTTCTTGCAGGTTTTCAGTCTGAAATTGTCCATTCATCTTATTCTTCTCCATCCCTTATTTATCTCATTTCCTTCGTTTTGTTTCCCTGTCAAAGCTTTTGGGGGGCTCCTTGAATTCCCATCCTTGCTCTAGACTGCCCTTTCGGGTTTTCACCCTAGAGCTTTTTTTTTTCTCTTTTTTTTATGCACTTGAAAGCCCCAAATTCACCCGAAAACCTTTTTTGAAAGTTTTGACCCAAAACGTTTTGCAAAAAAAAGGACTATTATTTTTTGTTGAGGAAAAATCTCTTCTCGAATGTGCTCACTTGATCAAAGATGGACTTTTATTAGGCACGTAATGTAGGTTAGGGTTCCGGGTTGCCAGAGAAAGGATATAACGGCTCAAAAATACAATTGAGGGTATTTGAATCAAGGATCATTTGTGTCATGTGAAGGATCTTCTCATACTAATTGTCCTTCGCTCCATCTTATACCTTCGTTTTTCCTTTTACTTTCTTTTTCAATTTTCATTTTTTTCGTTCTTTTCCTTTTATTGATTTTTTCTTCTTTCTTTCTTTTTTCGAGTTTCTTGATGGAGTGGACTCAATGCCCCTTACTCATTACTATTGGGATGCTCCATTTGAATGCAAACCCCTTCTCTCGAGGCTAATCCTTCTTTACCGTTGCCCCCCAGTGTCCCCAGTGTGGAGGGTGATCCTTGATTAGGGTTCATTGAAAAGAAATTAATTAGGCTCAAAGGGGGACAACAAAGGATATTTTCTACAAGTGAAGGGAATATGAAAGAAAGCCATTTATCACTTCAAGGTTGGATATCTTCATCGAAGAACATCACTCATGAAAACAAATTTTCAAAACCATTTTTGAGAAATCATTTTTGAAAAAAACCTTTTTAAAATAATATGACTCTTTTGAAAATCATTTTGTTGGACTCCTCTGGAGACCCCGAGTGCTTTTTCTTTTATTTTATTTATTATTTTTTTATTTTTATTTGGATAGGGACTATTTTTTTGAAAGAGAATCTTGCCCCATGGCTGGGATGACCTGCATATTTGAGTTTGACATTGGCGGATTCCTTTATATCCAATGTTTATCAATTTCGTGGATCCCTTATGGAGTGAATCTGTTCTAATTTCGAAAGGTCTGAGGGTAGTGTCTGATCCTCAATGTCTTCATAGTCGGGTTTATTAGCATTTTTCATCATTGAACCCGGACTCGTCTTGAGCGTCTTTGTATTCATTGTCAATCGGCCTGAACAGTAAAATATATACATATACTAAAAGCAGAATAAATAACAAATAGTAAATAGAATATATGAATTAAGAGAGAATGAGGACTTTTTTAAACTTTTGAAGTGCACTTTATTTTATTACTCATGATAAAAAGAAAACATGTAGATATTATGCATGCAAAAGAAAGCCCAACATAGAACTATTCACCAACACTCTTAGGCATAAGTGCCGGGATGAAAGTTATTACATCTCCATACTACTAAAGTAAAACTACTTTCATACTTCACTCAACTATCTGACACAACTCTTGGAACCAACCAGCTAATCCAAGGTGTTCATCTCCTTCTGGAAAGTTCTCAACCATAGCACTAGTAACTGATTCCCTTCGATTCCTCATCCATCTTCTTCACAACTCCATCATTTCCTTGCAATCCATTTTCCCATTTCTTGTCATTTGGCCAACACCCATCATAATGGTTGAACTACACTCCCCAGACAATGTAGAAAAACTATGCCCATGTTTTTTGGATACTTGGTGCTCATCTGTATAAGGGAGTGGTTGTGGGACTGACACAACTACGGATGCTGCAGACCTTTGCTGCACTGGTGTTGGAACCTTAATAGGTGATCCCTGGATAACTGGCTTCTCCATTAAGGGGATTAGAACAAAGAGCTGAGATTGTTCCTTAACTGTCATACTCGCCTCCCTGACTGGCTTCTCCACACAAAACTCAATTTGATGCTCATCCATCGGCTTTTGCACTTTTCCTTTGAACTCCGGGCACTCATAGATCCCATGTATCCCCCCATGATATGGACATACTTCTTCTAGCTCTCCATCTTCAAACTCCCCCATTTCGACCATTCCTGCCTTCACTAAAGCCTTAAAAACTGAAATAAGAGGAGTGGTTATCTCAGAAACCTCCTGTTTGATGATTTCTCCAATTCCAACCATATTTGCTTGGACTTTTCCATGATCCGGCAGAGGATTAACTTGGGCCACATTGCCAAAACTTAGCTTTCCAGACCTCACTAATTCTTGTACAGCATACTTCAACCTCCAGCAATTCTCTATTGTGTGCCCCTCGGTCCCGGAGTGATAATCGCAATGGGCTTTAGCATCATACCATGCTGGAAGCGGAGGTTTAAGGGGATTAGCATAAGGCAACCTTTGTAGTAGGTTTTGCTGGAGCAATTGAGGTAGCAGCTCAGTGTAAGTGTATGGAATCGGGTTAATGGGGACTTTGTTCTTTACCGGACCTGTATTTCTTGGTAAGTAAGCTGGAACCTTCTTTTACGCTGACTGTGAGGAACCTGGGATAGGATTAGATGGCCTTGGACGGAAGTGTGCCCCTCCAACTGCATTGATGTCTCCCGAATGCTGATAATTGTAAGGATAGGCATGGGGTGGTGCATAATACCCATAAACATGGTAGGAAGGTTGGACTGGTGTGGGTGGACGATAGTAGTTGGCTGAGTTCTGGCCATACTGGGGGTAATTGTACGACGGAGGTGGATAATAAGGTTTATAGGGCTCCTCATTGACATTACTGACTTCCTCTTTCTTTTTCCCAACCTGTCCTTTCTTTGCTTCATCTGCGACAATGATCCTTCCTGATTTGATGCTATTGTCCAACTTTTGTCCTATCACCACAATCTTTGCAAAAGCTTCACCTGACATGTTGAACAGTTTTTCATAGAAGATGGACTTCTGGGTGTCGATGAAAAGACCTGAAATTTCTGTTTCCTCTATTGATGGCCTTACTTGAGCCGCCTTATCTCTCCATCGTTGAGCAAACTCCGTATAACTCTCAGTAGGCTTCCTTTCCATTGCCTTCAAAGTCTCTCTGGTTGGGGCCAGTTCAACTAAATACTTGTATTGATCGAGGAAGGCCTTTGCAAGATCATCCCAAGAACGAATATGATGCATATCAAGCTGATTATACCATATAGAAGCTGTCCCTGCCAGGCTATCTTGAAAACAATGAATCATAAGCTTCTCATTCTTCGCATAGGGACCCATTTTCCTTGTGTAGCTCCTCAAATGGTTATTCGGAAAATCCTTAGTCCCGTCAAACTTTTCAAATTCAGGGGTCTTGAACTTTGGTGGTATCACTAGTCCATCCACCAGAGAAAGTTCTGAGGTGTCAATAAGTCTATAATAACTATTAGATCCTTCTAGCCCACGGAGCCTTTCCTCCAGCAAACTCAACTTGCGCTTGTTCTCCTCAATCGGATCATCCTTCTTCTCAGTAACCCCCGTTGGAATACCTTGCTGAACTATGAATGTCCCGGGGTCATAGTGTACTGGATTCTCAATATGGGGATATGAGACATAAGTACCACCACCAGAAGTCCCAGGATGAGCATAATATGGTGCTGTATGTGTATAGACGTACCCTAATGGCGTATTGTCAACCAAATCAGCCGGTGCCTTGCCATTGTTCTTAGAGTTGCTACCTACATCAACCTTTCCACCAGAATCATCTGCTTTCTGATTCATTGTTCCCTCTTTTGGTGTAGTATCTAAAGTCCCAGTCAGTTTGTTCAACATTTTCATCATTTGTTTCAACTTTTCCTTCATCTCATCTCTATCACGCTTCAGTTCCTCAACTTCTTCACTAGTCTGTCTTGCTATTGCTCTAGCTTTTGACCGCGTGAAATATCGGTGTTGTGGACGTTGAGCTATCTTAAAACCTTTAGAACGGAACCATGAATTAGAAACCCCTTTATTAATGTGGTCAAATCTCCAATTCTTGCAAATGATGCTTTGATGCATTTAAACATGACTAATTGCATTATTATATTTGAATGGAATATGTACATAGATAAAATGTCTAGACATTTGCCATAGGACAATGGGAACAAAAGATACTTGATTAAGCTGTAAAAGGTTTCAACCTTGAGACTTAATCGAGCATCTTATATCCCGATTGTAATCTGGCAAATCCTACGAAATGCATGAGAATGCATGATGTTGCGATGAGATGAAAGGAAAATAAGAAAACAAGAAAAAGTGTTAGTGATGCTTGAAAGTATATAAAAAGAAAATACAAGTCGATAATTTAAAGAAAAGCTTGGAAAAGAAAATGCCCCGTTTGTTTCATAAAAACACTTTTCATGAAAATCTCGGCAAATATTGCCTTGGGGCAGGTTTGTCCTCTTATTGTGAGTAATGCAATTACCCACTCTACGATCCAATTTTGAAAAGAATGAGATAGCAAAGGTAATAAATTTTCCTTTTGTGTACCTAGGTTCATCCTCACAGGATTGGCTCTATCTAGGCTGGATCTCTCTCAAGGCCAATACATGCTGGGTGAGGCTTCACATTGGGTCTAAAGGTTCCCAGACTGTCCTTACTGTCGCCCACTCTAGGCTAGTAAGGTCCAGACTGAGTGGAAGTATTTGGCAAAACCCGCACGGAGACAATTGTCACACAAAGGTTAGCTACTTTACTTCCTTCTAAAGGGATAGAGCTCCGGTATAAGCTCATGCAAAATGAGAATGCAAGTCATTTAGTGCACGTGTGAAGGAACACACAAACCTTTACCAACAATTTCTAACCCAAATTACTAAACTACCCCTAAGAAAAGAAACAATCCATGATAAGTTAGGCAGAATATATACAAGAATATGAAAGCATGTAAGCATGAAAAGCATAAAGATAGGCAAGAAATAAACAATGGTAAACAGGCATGAATAAACAAGAATAAAGTTCAAGCAAACAACCAATTACGCAAACCCTAGTTAACTCTAAACTAGCATTCAATTTGACTCTCTAACCGATCCTCAGTGGAGTCGCCAAGCTGTCACAACGTCCGGGTCCGGGGTGTCCAAAACCCTACCGTTGAACGACTTAAAAACTAAGGGGAAAAACTATTGAAATCCAATGGGAGTCGCCACTAATCTTTTTTAACCTAGGTGTGATTAGCCACCTATCAGATTGTTAAGCCTAATGTTAACCTAAGCTTGGCGAAGGTAACACTAAACCTAATAAACGGTCTTCTAACCAGAGTCTTAAAGGTTCGGGAGTCGGGTACGCGTGGGGAAGGATTAGCACCCCCACGACACCCGTCAAAAAGACGGCACTGACTAGTCTAGAATTAGTTGTGGGTTTCTATTATTGGTTGTCTCTATTCTTAAGTATTTTCATGCCATTGAACTCTCTTATTAATCTTTGAAAGAAAATAAACAAGCAAAAATGGATTTTGGATTTTGAAATATAGGAATGTTGGGAACTTTCTCGTTTATTGTTTGTTCTCTTTTTGGGCTCCTCATGAGAGGATTTTCTTTAAAACTTACCGTTAAAACGACTCTATTTGAAAAATGATGTTTGAATGTTTTGAAAAGACTTAAATTGAAAACTTTGAAAACTTGATGGGAACTTTCCCAATTTGAAAAGACCTAAATTGAATGCTTTGAAAACTTGTAATGAAATTATTTTTTGATTTTTGAATTTTGATTTTTTTGGATTTTTTTTAAAAGATTTTATTCAATTTTGAAAGACTCAATTTTTCCTTTTTAATTTTTATCTTGGAAAACTAAAAGAGAACAATTATCAAACACAAACTCCTTTTAATTTTGAAGAAAATGGTTTTATTCTATTTTCATTTTCAAAATTTCCTTTTTTTTTAATTTTCTTTAACTATCAACTGAAAATTACTAAGTCTAACCCTAGATGCATGAATGCAAATGATGCATGAAATTCCAATTTAATTTTAGTTTTGCCATCAGTTATACGAGGAACACCTTTGGCTGCCTCCCAATAAATGGTAAACGACCTCCGGAAATTTCCAAGCCTCCGGGAGAAGGCAAGCAAACTCAGACACGCATGAATGAGCCGCCTTCCTTTCCCATCACGGGATCATTTTAATTTGAGTCTCATGAGCATGACATTAACAACATAAGTATGAAATTTAAATATGGATGCATATGAAGTTATTCCTAAGTTCTAAATTTTGATTTATTTAAAAGGAAAATGGCTATATTAATTGAAGGTAAAAGTAAAATCTTAAGCCCAAATTACTGAACCAAAACCCAAACTCCATCCAAGTTAGGGCCCAAAGTTTAATCTAAGACCAAAGCCCAACAAGAATTAAGACCCACTATAAGACCCAACATCAATTAAAACCCAAGAGATATATAAAGAAGCCCACAAACAAAAAGCCCAACAGAATTGTTAAAACCTCCAAATCAACTTAAATGCCCAACCCCAATTCTACTCTAGTCCAAATATAGTTATTACGGCCCAAACATACCAAATTCTAGTTTCTAACACATCAAAGGCAATTTAAATTAATTATTAAACTATCAATTCCTAAGCATAATAATAATAAAGTCAACTTTCAGCTTCCTAGTTTCCCTTTTTAGTTTCCAAATTAAGTCATTTATTCATAATTAATAATACTCCATTTGTAGATTAAGGCCAAAACTTTGCTTTTAATTTACCAATTTCCAAAATCCCTTTAATCCCTAAATTTCTCCCTTAATCTAGAATTTCCTATTGACCATTTATTTAGTATTTACTTTTTACTTAAAGGTCTGACTTTTTATACTTCCAAAATCATCAAGATTCAATCCTTGAACTACATTACCCGTAAATCCCTAACCCTTTTTTATTTCTTCAACCAAAGTCTTCTTTTTTTTTTCTTTCTACAAATATGTATATGAATGTAGTCTAAACATTTAATTCTAAAACTAACCTGGTTCCTGGATTACCTTAACTACAAATTTAGTCTTCTTAACGTTATGATAATCTCTAAACAAGTCTCATAAATCAATTTATTTAGGTCTAAGTTACCATAATTACTAGATTAATTCTAAATCTAGACTGTAAAGGATCAAATTGCACAACCAAATAAATCAGGATATTTAAAATCATAGCAAACAGGACTCGCTTGAAAAACTAAAAAAACATGGCACTTAAAATCAGCATATACCACAAAAGTATGACATAATATAAATACTAAAGTTAAAACAGAAAAATGACAAAACCTAAAGTTAACTCTCTCTCACCTCTCTCTCCTTGAACCTGACGGAAATCTCCTCAGCCACCGGACCACCGTGCGCCGCCGCCTCTACCGTCGTCGGAGCTTCGTCGGGACGCGAAAATTTGCAGATCAACTCGCCTTCTCTTCCTCGTTCCAGATCTGAGCTTAGTTCCACCGAATCTATTTATCAAAGCCCTCAAATCGCCTTATACCGAACCAAAAACAAGGCTTCTGATCTCAAAATACGGCCACGGGATTGAACCGATTTCAAGATAAGTTTCTCTTCTCTCCTTTCTCTATCAATCTACCGAATCAATTTCTAAGGATAAACCCAAGAACTTTAAAGCCCCAAATACTCTCTTAATGAAAACCTAACATTTCTTTTTTGCTTAAACAGAAAAGTTAACAAATGGAGTATCAAGGGAAAAGTAAAAGAAAGGACCTACGGGATACTAAACTAAAGTCGAGGTAAAGTTCTCTTCTTTTGTTTGTTTTTTTTAATGAATAAGTGGAAAAAAATGGCATGTTTTTGGTATATTTGTTAGCATTAACTAAGTACAGGAAAAAAATCCATTTTTTGTGTTTTTGATGAACTATCTTAACTAGGAAAGAAAAAGAAATCTTTTTGGTATTTTTCTTGTGAGTTGTGGCTGTAAAACTACTGTAATGGAAAAGGAACGATGATGCTAACTAAAAAGAAAAAGAAAAAAATCTCTTCTTTTTTTTTTGGGTTTTCTCTGATTTTTTTTTACATGAAAACTAGAAGCTTGCTCTCTTTTCTGTTACTAAGAAAAAGTAGAAGAAGAAGCTGCTAGGTTTTTTTTAGGTCTTGGAATCTGTGCCTCCCCCTGGGGTTTTAGCTACTGTTCGTTTTTATACCATGATGGTTTGCATTTTTTGACGTTTGGGATTGATGGGTTTTTTTATTCAATGGTTGGGATCTTCTATTTTTGCTGATTTCTCATTGGCTCCCCTTGGTGAGCTGGCCTTAGATAGCTGAGGTAGCTAATTTGTGTGTGCATGTGGCATGTTTGTATCTGCTGGTGAGTGATGACATCATGAGTCACATGTTCTGTTTCCCTGTGATATCGCCACATGTTGCATCTGACTTAAATCCCACGGCCATTGTTTGATTTACAAGTTTGCTTATAAGGCCCTCTGATGACATGTAACTCTGACGTGGCATTTGTCCTTTTCTTCCTTGTGGCCTGAATTTCTGATGTGGCTCCTTAGTCCACCCCCATTGGCTCTGTGCTTGTGTTTACAACCTGTTTGCATGTGTTTGCTTGTGTCTGCCATGTGTTGCTGCATTTTCCTGCTGCATGAAGTTACTTTGGGTGCTATGATGCGCCTTGCTTGCTGACCATGTGTTCAAATGACCACCTTTTGTTGCTCCCTGATCTGATGGTTCCTCTCAGCATTGTACTTTACTTTTCCATACCTTGCTTGCAACTGATTATTTTTGGGGAGCAAATTCTGCATTTTGTGAACTAAGTCTCCAAGTTTTGGTTAATCCCCCATTAGTTGTGCTTCCCTTTTCTCTTTGTGCTGGCGTGGAATTTTGCCTCTCCTTGATTGCTTAATTGTTACTGACTAGCGTTTGAAATTCTTTTTGCGTCAACTTTGCTAAGAGATTGGAAGTTTAAGACTTGCGAAGGGTAGATTAGGGAGAGGAAAATGAGAGGATTGTATCACATGATCCATTGTTCATTCGGCATGTACAATTTTTTGTAATGTAATAAAATGGCCTGTAATTTACTTTTCTTTCTCTTTTTCTTTTTATATATTCCAAATGATCTTCAAATGTTCAAATCAAAAGGACTTGGCCCAAATTGAGAAGCAATAGCCCAAAGCAGAAATGTTTCCCATGTGTCCAAAGAGAATAGGCCCAAATGGTAATAGGCCAGGCCCTAAGTAAATGACCAATAAGCCCAACAGGAAGTGAGATAACAGCAGGGTTAGCCCAAATTTAAACCCAAATCCCACTTTAAATCTCACCTTGCATTTTAAAGAAAGTAATTTATTATAAATCCTAAATTGGGTGTCTACACTCATGCCTTTTGGCTTTTGCTTCCTTTGATTCCTTTGAGCTATTGTAACTGATCATAACCCTGTTTAAGCAAAACCCATTTTGAAAACCTTGCTTTTTTTTTGCTCAATTTGCTCTTGGAAAAGCTGAATTTCTTGAATTTGTCCTACTTTAGGTATTACTGGTTGAAAGATACAATGAATTGAGATGTTAGTCTTGTAATCTCTAATTGCAACCAAAGTGTCTGATGTCGATTTTCTTGTATTTGTGAAGCTTGGTCAGAATTTGCTAGGAATGTGTCAGGTGAATGGGATGGATTTGGGGCAGACTTTTCAATTGAAGGGAGTCCAACTGAACTTCCTGAGTCTGTTGTCCCTGAAGCTTACAGGGAATGGGAGGTTAAGGTGTATGATTGGCAGACCCAGTGCCAACCCTTGCTCAACCTGGGGAGAATGTTATGATTTACAAAAACATAAAATTGCTTCCAACTGTTGGGTGTGAAGCAGATGCTGCAACACAGTACAGCATCGATGAGAGGAACATTGGGGGCGTAGATAATAAGGTTTCTGCCTTTGCATATCAATCTAGTGGATGCTACGCTGCTATTTGGCCAGTTGCAGAAAGTAGTACACATGAAGTCTGGGAATTAGAGCATTGCTTGATCAATCCTCGGGATAAGGAGTCTCGTGTGAGGATAATTCAGGTTGTCCGCACGAATATTGGTATAGAGTTTGTGTTGCAAAATATTAGAGTCTTCTGTGAACAGTGGTATGGTCCATTTAGAAATGGTGACCAACTAGGGGGATGTGCTATCCGTGATTCTGTATTTGCTTCAACAGCTGCCACAAAAGCTTCTGATGTTATTGGTGTATGGCAAGGGCAAAACGTTGTTGCCAATTTTGATGGTTCTGGCAATGTAAGTGTAAACTTCTACTTCTTTCCTTTTGTAAATTATGAATGTCTATATTCTTTCAAAGTTCTTAAAATAATCTTTAGTGAATGGCATAATTGTGCTGCCCATTTGCTATGCATTTTCCCTCAAGTATCAACTTGAACTATAGTAGTAATAAAGAGTGAACACTTATAGGTGATTGTATCAGTTATGCAGTTGATCCACTCAAGATCAATTCATATGGATTTTTTCATTGAGCTTCTCAATATTGTATTTCATATTGAATTGAAACTCTGAAGAATATTTTAGACATTGTTGCTCAATTTCCTTGCTCTATGCGTTTTTTTAGTGAAGTAATCCTTCTCTAGATAGACTATGTCATCCGCTTAAGTTAGCTGTTATCACTCTGGGTCAATATTAGGCATTGAGGCATAACTTTGATGAACAGAATGTTCTTCCAGAGCCTGATATCACTGTTTATTGTGAACTTGTTTTAAAATCTCCAGAACCTTTTTCAAGAGCTGAAAAGTAATGGGGCATTGAAGTCAATAAGAGATGAAAGCAATCTCATATTGCTTCTCAAGCAATTATGGTGTTCTCTAAAAGAAAGAGGAGGCGAAACCTGCAGTGAGGTGGGGTGGCTGTATGATGAAGGATGCGCTATGACATCAAGATGCGGATTCTCAGAGGGGAAGTTGAAGGCAAGTTTTCTTTACAACCTCCCATTTTTTTTCTTTTAACAGGATTCATGCATGATTTAACTACTTAGAAAACATTTATTTATGTACCTTACAAGAGCTAGTGTGGCTCATAGACATGACTTATTCGATTTAAATTGTTTTATGATGGTCTCCCATCTTTGGTGCTTAAAATACTTAAACATTACTTCCCAGGCTAATATATATGAGAACAAACTTTTTTAGTTTCTCTCCTTCTTGGTCAGAATGACAAATCATGTTTAACACCACAAGTATGTTAGAATTCCTGTTTAACGGTCTATATTTTCTTTCTTTTCTCCTTTTGGATGTTGCAGGAATAGAATTAGCTGAAAAAACAGGGTTTTATAGCCATTCAATAGAAAATGGATATTCATTGCATGCTTAAAATCACAATGCTCTTTGTTGATTTTGCAGGAAGTTTCAATAGCACTCGAAACTACAGATTCGGAGTTCCAACAGATGATTTAAAATTGGCATTTGGTGTCTAATGGGAACCTTCTTTTGGCGATGGAAACTTTAGTAGCACACACTACATATATAGTTGTAAGTCAAATCAAACCACAAAAATAGATATCTTGGGTATAAATTGTAAAGTTTTGCTTTTTTCTAGTTACTATATATGTAGGTGCTGATAGCTTTTGAGTTAAATATTGATGAGTATAATTACTAATAAAGTATATAGTAGAATTAGTATCTAATTTAACAAAAAGAAGTAGCCCAGGTTTCCAAGTAAAAAGGACCCGCCAATATACACGTGCTCAGTGCTGTTGACTGTTTGAGTTTAATTAATTTTTACTCCAGTCCTAGTAGAAATAGGATTAGTCTGTTTGAATTTAATTAATCCGTGTAATTTTTATTTTTACTCCAGTCCTAGTAGAAATAGGATTAGTATCCGAAAAAGAATTTGCATCCGAAGTTTCCTAAATAAAAACTGAAAAGGAATCCGCGCAAACCTCTAACGGCTAGATTTTTCTACCAAAACCTAGTCCTAAATCGATTAGGAATACGATTATTATCAACATAATATATATAAATACACCCAAATCCAGTATTTCCATTCCCTCAAAACAAAAGTTAACCTAAATCCTCTCGAAAAAACCTAAATTCTCCTCTCTGATCTTTACCCACACTCCCTCCTCTCTGATCTTTGCCGATTCAAAACCCAAACTCCCGCCATGCTTCAAGTCTCCGCCTCCACCGAGAGAGCTGCACGGGCAGCAATGCTTACGTCTCGGTTTTCTGATATTATCTGTAAGGCGGGGAAGTTGCTTGACCATGATATTAAGAAGCCCAGGCCAAAACAAGCCACCGCGAGGATGTTGTTTCAAAGGGAGGAGCAGCTCCGAAGGCGAAGGGAGGACTCTCGACGCAAACTCGAGAGGATGAAGCCAACGGCTACTTTTGATAACTCTGAGATTTTGAAGGAATTTTCCGCCTTGTGTGGGTGCCCGAGCCAATCCCTTCCCTACCGGTTCGAGGGTTCTTCTTCGTTGGAGAAGTTCGGCCTTCGTCTCAGAACGTTTACCTACGACGATATTGAAGAAGCTGTACGTTT
>AWWV01014378.1:0-47545 GCA_001974805.1 Corchorus capsularis
GGCGTTTCAGTCAAAGTGACATGGAAAGAAAGAATCTTTAATTTTATTTATGCGAGTTGGCCAACTAATACTGCGACAATTTGTTTATGGGTATATCTGTTGTCTTAACCCTGTTAAAACATGTGCCACTCTCTCTTAACTAAAACTTTTATTTACTATAAAAACTTCAAGCTTTTGCTGCTTCATTTTTTTTTTATATTATTTTCTAATATTTTCATTTCTTTAATTTGCCCTTCTCTTTTTTCTATTATGATACCATCATGGACAATAATGTGTTGCCGCTTGCTTTTGTCTGAGTTATTATAATTGTCGTCTTCACTCATAATTAAGGGTGCCAAATTCCAATATTACCCATCTATAAAGTCAACATTATTTTGCTTTTGAAAGGGTAAACATGTATTACATGCTTTGAAAGAGCAAATAATAACTACCCAATATACATGCACTTTGAGAGGGTAGAAAGATTCTTTAATGTCTTTTCTACTAATTGGTAGGAGACCCTGCAAATTTCAATATAAAATAACTGCAACTTTTAGTCCTTCGTTTGTACCAAAATTTAAATTTAATCCCTTTGCTTCGTAGAAATCTTTCTAATTTTGATTAGAACATCAATACTAGGTAATATAATATTAAATCGTGATGATTAATTCAAAGTAGAGTGTACCATAACTCAATTGAGAGAAATTCTATAATTAACACATATTTTCTTTATTTACATAACTCGAATCCGATATTTTATTTAAATTAAAAGTAGTTAGTAATTAATATATAGTTAAAAAGGGTTACTCATTACTATATCCTCATGTACCTTTATTGGGAAAAAAAACAGAAAAGGGTTACTGTATCTGAGTTTTGGCATGAGGCAATGAATGAAGGAACCCTCCACACCTCCAGGCTCTGTCTGCAGGCAGCAGTTTCTCCTTGATGGCTTTTAGGTGGGATGTCACATATATATTGATGATTAACACGGACTGATAATAATGTTCAAAGAAAAAGGAAAAGGGATCCCCGTTACTGCAGTAAGCTTTTTCTTTATTTTTCTCATGTTTTTCACTTATGTCACCTTCCTAAGGTTACAGCTTATTGCCCTTCTTTTTTTCGTACAAGCAACATTGATATATATATATTTTTTTGATAAACCCTCAACATTGATCATTTAATCTAACTAAAGAAAAAAAAAGAAAGGCTTGTTCTTAAGGAAAAGTTGTTGACATAGAAAAAACTCAAATATAATACAAGTCTTACCTTAGATTATGTCCAAAATAAGCTTGTTCTGGAAACTAGAAACCTTTGCTTTTATTATTATATATATATTAAAAATCAAATATTATCTAAATTCCATATCATCGTCCAAAGGGTTGACCTTTTTTGTGGTATATATATCTTTAACAATTTTTCTTATACATGGAAAGAGGGAATGCATGCCACATTTCGAAGAGAAAACCATGAATGTCAAATTGGTTTATGCAAAAAAAAAAAAAGAATGTCAAATTGGTCATATATATTATATATCAAAGTTGGACCAAATATTTAAAATTAAAATTTGTTATCAAAACGAAACTGTACGACCTCTGGAATCAAAATAATAAACAATTAAGACCTGCTTACAAATTAATTTGGACCTTCACACTTTACTTGGTTTACTATGTATATATATTATGCAAAGTTGGCAGGAATTGACTAAAGCTGGGAGAGTTTGGAATGGGTGGTGGGGCGGAGAGCTTCCAATGGCCAAAGTTCCTTCGTATATTTATTCGTTTCCTCAAACAATCAGAAACAGTCCTCACCGACTTGAAACTACTCTAGAAATTAATCAATTTTAACCTAGTATATATATATATATATATATATATATCGCTTTTCTTTATTTTCATTTCCATATTTTTATTGTGCTAAAATAAAATTTGTGGCTGATGAAAGGTCGACATACTGGCCACAAGGGAAGCACCGAAGCAGTTTCAATCTTCAAGTAATCAAAATCTAGCAAAATATGAACCATTAAATGCCGATATAATAAATATATATATGTTTTTCCATATATGTGACAAACTGATTTGCTTTGAAATCATTTTTAGATATCTTAATGTAGGCAAATGTCCCTTCAGCTCAGATTACGTATAAGGGACAAAACTTCTTTTTAATTTTTAATTTTTAATTTTTTATACATATAGATCTAACTGGAATTTTTATCATTGTTATTAATTAGTATATATGATATGATATATACAGTGGAAAAGAAAAAAGAAAAAAAAAACTACATGTAATTCTGCCACCGACACAAGATTAAGAAAATTCTTCTCAAGCTAGATGTTTGTATTACTTAAATTAATCATTCCAGCTCAAATTACGTACTGACATATATATAATTAAATTGGACAGGTTCATCGAAAGGAAAAAAAAAATGGACAGGTTGATTGATATATATTGATGTATAATATTGAAAGTTGAAACTGACAATCAATTGCAATTGCAAGAGTCAAGACCTAGCAGCTACATGTTCGTATATTAATCAATTCATGTTTAATTATTAGCTCTAATTTAGATATTAAATTTTCTAGTTATTAAAGGCCTAGACCAATCATTTCATACCCAATGACTTCACTTGACCCTTCACTCAATAAGAATTTTATTTCTACGATAATTATAGTATAATTCATACTTAGGCTAATACGTACTATCATAATTATGGTTTTTTTTAATGTAGAAAAGTTTAAATAATAAAATAACATTACATAAAAATAAAAATAAAAAGAAGGGGTTTGTTATTTACCGCCCCCTTTTGCTAAATACCGTCCCCTTTTTATAATTTTTGATACTTTTACCCTTTGCTCCATTTTGTAACATTTCGAATCCTCTAAAATCTCCAAGCTAATTAGTAACGTGAAACAACCCGAGAACTCCGGAAATAGACGATAACGTGGAATTAAGATAACCCTAAATACCGTCCTAATAAAACTAATAAACTATTAAACAATCAAAATTTAGATTATTTAACAGTAGTTAATCATCAATTAACTAATTAAAACTAATAAACTAAATAATTAAATACTAATTAATTAAAAATTATTTTAAAAAAAAAATGGCTTTGCCGCCCAATTTGAGCGGCATGCCCATGGTCTTGCCGCACAGCCCTAAAAACAAAAAAAAAAACCCAAAAAAATTAAATTTTTTTCTTTAGATTTGGATTTCCATTATGTAAAATGTTAGACACATATTTTCCTATATTTTATATGTTAATTCTATTTGATTATGTGCCTATTTCTATGTACTTGATGCTTAATTTATTCATATTTATGTTTTAGGTACATATTGGAGTGTTTCAAGGTAAAAAAGGAGCTAAATTGGAGCTATTTAGAACAAGCTGGAAAAATTCTGTTTCAACCTGGAGCGGGTCGAAATCAAGCTCGAACTCAACCTGCCGCAGGGTCGAAACAAGGCTGCGGAAATCAAAGCATAATTTGGAAAGAACGTTGGGCTCAACTCTTTTGGACTTACAAATTCTAGCTGGACATGACATGATTGGGCCTTGGAGACATCTTTATTTCCCATGTTATTTACAATTAGTTTTAGAATTTTATGGCAAAATCGTAATTTACCAAAAGCTATAAAATTAGGTTAGACAATTAAAAGGCAGCCGCATGCCTTATAATTCATGTCGACTTTCAATTCCAGAATATGGAATTTTGCTTTTAGCTAGGAAACGTGAATTTGGGAGATTTAGGTTTTAGGTTTTCACGTTACTTTTTATTCCAAATTCAAGGATGGAGGCTTTCTTCATTCTTGGATCTCTTGTAATCTTTTTCTTTTAAGTTAATTAATTTTGAGACTTTCAATCTCTTGGGTATTGATTTGTGAGGTTATGCACTTATTCATCTATCTTGTAAGTATTTCAATTTTCTCTGAATTATTTGAATGATTTTATGCTTGATTATTTAGAATGGCCATCTATTTAATTAGGTATGATTTCTATTGTTAGATAAGATTCTTATATGCAATCGTAGGTAATTAAATCACAAGTAACAACTTAGAGTAGCCCTCTAAGAGAATCTTGAATATAGATTGAATGTTGCGTATATTAGTGAGCATTGTCTATTGTTGGCTAAAATCTTTCTAGTTCTTAAAGCAATGGGTTACTTGAATCTGGTAGACGCTTGAAACTAGGTTAGTACACCTGTTAGGATTTAGTCTAGGACTTGCGTCATGACTAATGAAGACTAAGGAATGATAGGGATTAATGGTCGATGATGTTAATCTACGCCACCTATTTATAAGTTAGATAGCAATTGATGCAAGGATCAAATCCTTTTAACCCAAGAGTGCGATTGTCTTGAAATTGGAATATTTATTTAATTGTTACTTTAATTTCACTAATTTAATTTGTCTTTAATTTAGTTTAATTAATTTCTCCATAAAACCCCCCATTTAGTTTAATTCACAACTTTAGGAAAGATAATTAAAACAATAGCTCTCTGTGGGATCAACTCGTACTTATCCTATCTATAGGTTTGTATGATTTTTATTTTTGGTGGAATACGACACCCATCATAAAACTTACAAATTTGATTTTTAGTGTTTGAAGGTTGAGACTTTAAAGAAATTGTTAGAAAGTTTAAAATATGAACAAATGGCAAAAGTGTAAAAAAATGACGATATTTAGCGAAATAGGATGGTATTTAGCAATACAGTGAAAAAAAAATTAATAAAAAGGAAATCTAGATCGTGGAGCATGAATGAATGAACATCACGCCTTGAAGGGGGTCACGGTGGTGGTGACCAGCTAAGGTCTCCATATAGAAAATGATATGAAGGGACCACCGACTCCCAGCCCGCAAGCACCCAATAGAAAAAGGGTTGCCCACTTCACATCGTCATTATTTTTCAGATCAGTTTCTATATATTTTGAAAGGACCATGCCTCGATGCCACATCTCACACATGGACATGGTTGATAACTCCATTTGACAGCAACAAAACCCTAAAACATTTTAGATTTTGTTTTTAATAGGGTTTCCTCCTGTACTATTAAACAGAGTTAAATTAAAACAAGAGGGACACCCCTAGCTACCCACAAATGTGAGGGCATTTCAGTAATTAACTATTTCGTCAACTATTTTTGGATTGGCTGAAATTTTAATTTACAAATCAATATTTGTGGATAATTTCAATTTGGGCTTTATTTTTATTTTTTAAGTAGGTCAATCAAGGGTTCAATTTGCTGTAGTCTACTAGTCTTTGATTTGGTTCATAAACTTCTAATTTTGAGACTAGTATAGAATATAGACAGAGAAATCAATAAATGAAAAGAGATTATATCTCATTGTATAATCTATCAGTCTACTTAAGAGAAATATTTCAGTGGTTAAAATTTGAGATATCTTGTAGGAGATATTGATTTCGAATTTTGAAATGGGTAAGCTGAGATTATGGGATGAGAGAGGGTTATCTCCGATTGGGTAGCATATTTTAATATCATGTTTATAAGTAACAAGAAAATCATTGTAATAACTATCATCAATCTAATTTATTAGATCTTTGTAAATTTTACGTAGTAATCTGGCCTAAGACAATTACAAATAGCCATAGGTCATGAACTATAAAAATTTCGAGATTGAGTCTTAGATCCCGTATATATTTTTGATTAATTTGAAGTTAAATAGGATCTGATTTCAAATAAAGAAAACTTTCACACGACTTGAAATCTCGATATTATTTATAAAAAAGAAGAAGAGAAAAATCAAAGATATATTATTATGAATATCAAAATTCTTCCACTTGATCCATTGGGTACTCTGTGTACAATTTCTTTTTTATTTTTTTTTTAATAAATTTTTGGTGTGTGAATAAAATTTCATGTTTTTTTTGGTAGATAAAAAAAAATTTCATGTTTAAATGTATGATAACAATGAATGATTTTCCGGCCTAAAAGTATACAACATTAAGAAGCCCATTTTAGGTTTTCAAGGTCCACTATGTTACTTTGACGGCCCAACTAATATGATTGGGATCAAGTCCAAGCCAATAGCATTCGCCCAATACCCAATTTATCTTGGTCTTCAGTCAGCCTTCGGCCTCCACCGAGAAGGTGTTCATAATTTTAAAAAATAAAAATTGAAAAATGATGCGTAATAAAAAGGAAGAAAAAACGAAGCAGAACAAGGCAACAGTCAGCAGCCTAGACAAAGGGGGATGGAAGGTGAGGAATTCGCAGTGGGTTGCTTCCTTTCAATCAAGACAACGTTAGGCGACGAGTTCGAAGGCCAAATCATCGCTTTCGACCGCCTCTCCAACATCCTCGTACTTCAAGAGGGTTCTAAGTCTGGTCCCAGAAGGAACATTCGGCTGCTTAAGGCTAATTTTATTAAAGAGTTCACTTTTTTGCGTCAAGATGAAGATCCCCTTGATGTCAAGAAGTGTTTTTTAGACCTCACTAGTCTTCAGGCAAGAGAAGATTCTGCTATTAGGTAACTTTAATTTATCATTAATTTCTCCAAGAAAAAAAAAAATCCCATATATTAGGATTTTCTTTTATTGATTCAATGAAGTGGGTTCGTTTCTTTTTGCAGGCAAGCTGAGGCAGATTCGGAAAGGATTGGAGTTGGAGTTACCAGCGAGGCACAGAGTCTTTTTGATGCTTTGTCGAAAACGTATGAACTTCTCTTCTTCTTCTTCTTTCTTTTAATGTGAGATTAGTCTTTTCTGTCTAGTTTTCCAATTTATAGCAAAGTCTCTTGCTTTAGGGAAACTTTTTAGGGATTAAGATTATATTAAAATTATTTCTCATAATATGTAGATGGAACTTAATGGAGTTTGGAATGCCTATTTAGTGGTGAAATTTTGAAATACCTGTAGGAATTTGAAATTTGAATTCAATCTTCTTGTATTCCTTCTATACCCTTTCAAACAAATAGGTATAATGAATCTTAACTAAGTTCTACATTGTGTGTTTATTTCATCTTATGATTTGTGTAACAAAACAAATCCAAATTCACTCAATCAAATTCATTGAGTTGTGGGGCATGGAATTTTGTCTGAGATTTATATGAACCTCCTGAAGAATGGTTTTCTATAGAATTGTGGGGCAGGATGGGAGAAGAAGAGAACAATTCTTGAGTGAGGATAAAAGCAAAGATGAATTCTTATCAATGCTAGATGGTTGATATGAGAGATGAATTTGTTGTGTCTCACCAAATTGTCGTTGCAGTATGAACATCTGCTTCTTGCTGAAATTGTGAATGTTAGCCTTAGGAAAGTACAGTGTTAAGTCTCAAGTATGTTGAGTTTGTTGAGAAGTGAGAGGGAATGCTAATACTGTAGGGTTATGATGTGGTGATTTCACAGTTCATATGTTGCGACTAAATGAAGTTTTTGTATTTGACATCATAATGCTGACAGGTGTTAAGATGCTCGTACTTGATGATTAACTAAGATGGCACAATAGCATTTGAATGTTAAGTGCTATTATAAAATATTTAATGCAATGGGAACAAATTTTGGTGTTAGTTTGTTTATGGATTGGAGAGAGAAAAGAAGAAAGCAAAGTGCTGAGATTGATGGGGACAAAAACATCAAAGAAAAATTGAGGGGGAAGTAGCCCAGGTAGGTGAAAAGTATGAAAATGATTCTGGATTTGTGAATATGATTTAGGGTCTTGTCATAACTAAAACCATCAGTTTGCATTGTCGATGATCTGTAAGATCATCCAAGTATCTGCTTTTGTTCTCTTTGTTTTTCCTCCAAAATTGTGTCAAACTGAGCTAGGTTTAAGGGCATTTTTTTTTTGCTTGGATCTTTGCTCATGGAGGTTTCTTGACTAACTGATTTTTGTTTCTGTGAGCTTCCTTGAAGTTTGTTAGTGTATGGCTATAGATTGTTATGTTGAAAACTGACAAAATTTAACATTAACACCGATGCATATGATCAGGCTTCCTGTACGTTGGGATAAGACTGTCATTGTTGTAATGAATGAAGTACGTGTGAGCAGTCCATATCTCCCTGAGTCTGTTAGTGGAGGAACTCCTGCAGCCAATGAACGGGTGAAGAAAGTGGTAAGATACTTGAAGGGATCTGGCGTATTTATCTTCTAGACATATGATAAGAATATACTATCATTTATATATGTTGATTTCCTTTTTCAGTTGGAGTTTGAAAGGAAGAGGATGCAAGCTCGTGGTGCAAGTCAGTGATGAACTCACAATTGTGTTGTCCTGAGGTTGGCGAAACTAAAAAAGGAGTTGATTGATTGGTATATTGTGATAGTTATCTGACCTCACATTTTCTTACTTTGTTGAAAGAAATCAAACGAATATCTGTTGTTAATTTGTAGTTCCAAGCTCAAAAATTTGTAGTTTTAATATTATGCAACCGCTGCCTTTTTTAGATGGGTTTGTTGGTTATAAAGCCGGTAAAAGTAGGGTGCAAGATGGTTCTTGTTTGGATTTATAGGCAATTTTGCTTTACAATCTATTTTTGCCTGCTCTTTAATGCATCATTGATCATACATATAACATACGTGAGGCATGTCATAAGTTTCCTGCCCCTGTGAAAGGTAATATGAGCGTGAATAATGGAAGGCATGTTAGGTTCATCTTTCTTGCGGCTAATTACTAAACGTATATAATGGAAACGAAGCCTGCCTCTTATCATAGACTTTTCTATCTAGTTGACGATCCTTGTTCATGTTATGTTCTAACATACTACATCAAGTATGTTACTTCCAATTTTGTCAAATTGCGCCTACACATTAGTATATGAAAATTGCTATCTAGAAAGAGGAAATTTCATCAAGATCCCCTCTATCCCTTAGATCTAATGACAGTCATCATCCCCTAATTGTCTCAAACTTGTAGCCATGGTAAACCAGTCTGGCCTGTCAGAATGGTTCAATCGGGACTCGGTAGCATAGTTATCCAAACCGGATCGGAAATTGACCCGGTGGAGGTCTCGGGTCACCGGGTCAACGGGTCAATTGCTGGTTTAATATTTAATATATTTAATATTATATATATTATATATTTATCTTATTAAATATAATTCATTTTTATAATCTAACACAAGTTGAATACTTAGCCTAGTGGTTAAAGTGTTTTACTTCACCTTCTTAACCAATGTTCCAATCCTAACATTAGTGTTTAATTTTTTATTATTAATTAAAACAGGTTCAACCACCGGGTCAATTAAAAACCGTTAAACCCCACTGGGTTGACTGGTTTTTATTGGGTCAAAACATGAATCGGATCGGTCCTATGTACGGTTCGTTGATCCAACTGGTCGGATCGATGGTTTGGTCCGGTTCTGATAACTATGCTCGGTAGGTAATCCGGTCCAAATGAGATTGCTAACCATGGTTTTTCATAAAGTAAAAATCGATTCAATCGGATGGTGGACCAGATTATGATTGGGTTGAACCGACTTGACATTTTTGAAAATTAGTGAAAAAATTTACTAGTAAAAAAATATTTGAAGATAGTGGGTTGTGCAAAGAAAAATATATACTGTTACCACTATGCCAAATAAATTTAAATGAAATGTTTTCACCATATTTAATATTCATATGATAAAACATCATTTATTTAATCAAATATACTAATCGAAACAGATGATCAGTTAAATCCATAGTTATCATAATCGGATCGGTTATTGAATCGTTCAATGTGTTAGGTTATAGGGTCACTGATTCAAATAGTGGGTCAATCAGGTTAATGCTGGATCAATTAAAATATTAAAAATTTAATAATTTATAATAATATATTAACACATATCTATATCTATAATCTATAATACACTATAAAAGATGAACCTAGAATTACCTTTAGCTGTTTGCAAAAAAAAAAAAAATAAAAAAGAAAAGAAAAGAAAGATTTACCTTTAGCTCAAACTTTCTCATCACCAAATTCTTTTGAGCTAAATTTTGTATGGTTTTTGTGTCTTTTATGAGGAATAGAATTTCATTTCATTGATTAACTATGAATCAGGATTACAAACGGGTAGAGAATCTCCACTCCAAATACGATTGAGACCAACTTCACAATTTACATGAACCAGCTCATGTGCAAATCGATTAGCTAAACGATTAATATGCCTAAAATTACAAATAGGAAAAAAAAACTAATCTCTATTTACGGAGTAACCATTTTTCTCTCCACCTCAGGAACGGAAAATAACATTATTGTCAATTTCGAAAGTGTTCATCTATAAGGTAAAGATAGAATATATAAGGAAGATTAAGATAGGAGAGATAAACAAGCTAGTTACTGAACCTGTTAGGGAGCATATGGTTACAATGCCTTTGTAAAACAGGATTCCTGAAAATATCATTGCCTTTGACACTGTGCTATCCTATTTATATCATTATTATATTTTTTTGGTAAGGAATTACTTAATGAAAACAAGTGAAACTTTTAGCACATCACTACTATCTTTAAATTTTTTTTGAAAAATAGTTATATAATTTTATTGAAAATTAGTTACTATATGACTTTATAAAAAGACATACATAGTGTATTATTAAAAAAACATATACAAAATAATAAAATGACATTATAAGCAGTGTCTTAATAAAAAGACATACAATCTTTTTATTTTTTTTCACCAAATCTTCATATATCTTCTGCATATATATTCATATATCTTCATATATCTCACGACTATCTTTATTGCATTATGTATCAGAGCCATGATAATGGATAGAAAAAGACCTCCACCGGAGAAACATAGGGAGAAAGAAATTTTAAGGGAAAAAAGAAATACAACCAAACCAGCCACTTCTTGGTTTGAATCAAACTATTTTGTTCACACTTTTATTAATAATTATAAAAATCACACTTATACATACTTATTTAGCCCACCTCAAACTTCTCAAACTTATACATTACTCTATTTACGGAGTAACCATTTTTCTCTCCAACTCAGGAACCGAAAATAACATTATTGCCAATTCCAAAAGTGTTCATATATAAGGTAATGATAGAATATTTAAGGAAGATGGGGAAATGAGAGATAAACAAGCCAGTTACTAAACCTGTTCGAGAGCATATGGTTACAATGCCTTTGTAAAACAGGATTCCTGAAAATGTCATTGCCTTTGACACTATGCTATCATATTTATATCATTATTATATTTTTTGGTAAGGAATAATATAATGAAAACAAGTGAAGCTTTTAGCACATCACTACTATCTTTATTTATTTTTTTGAAAAATAGTTATATAACTTTATTGAAAATTAGTTATTGTATGACTTTATAAAAAGACATATATAGTTCTTCTTAAAAAAACATATACAAAATAATAAAATGACATTATAAATGTCTTAATAAAAAGACATACAATCTTTTTATTTTTTTTTACCAAATCTTCATATATCTTCTTCATATATATTCATATATATTCATATATCTTCATATATTTCACGACATTTTTTATTGCATTATGTATTAGAGCCATGATAATGGGTAGAAAGAGACCTCCACCGGAGAAACATAGGGAGAAAGAAACTTTAGGGAAAAAAAATCCAACAAAAGCAGCCACTTCTTGGTTTGAATCAAACTATTTTACTCACACTTTTATTAGTAATTATAAAAATCACACTTATATATATTTATTTAGCCCACCTCAGACTTCTCAAACTTATACATTACTTTATTTACGGAGTAATTATTTTTCTCTTCAACTCAAAAACGCAAAATAACATCATTGTCAATTTCGAAAGTGTTCATATAGAAGGTAAAGATAGAATATTTAAGGAAGATGGAGATACGAGAGATAATTAAGCCAATTAATGAACCTATTATGGAGCATATGGTTTCAATGTCTTTTTAAAACAGGATTCCTGAAAATATCATTGTCTTTGATACTGTGCTATCCTATTTATTTCATTATTATATTTTTTCTAAGGAATTACTTAATGAAAACAAGTGAAACTTTTAGCACATCACGACTCTCTTTATTTTTTTTTGAAAAATAGTTATATAACTTTATTGAAAATTAGTTACCGTATGACTTTATAAAAAGACATATATAGTGTCTTATTAAAAAAACATATACAAAATAATAAAATGACATTATAAGCAGTGTCTTAATGAAAAGACATACAATCTTTTTATTTTTTCATCAAATCTTCATATATCTTCTTCATATATATTCATATATATTCATATATCTCATAACTATGTTTATTGCATTATGTATCAGAGCCATGATAATGGATAAAAAGAGACCTCCACCGGAGAAACATAGGGTGAAAGAAACTTTAAAGGGAAAAAAAATTCAACCAAACCAGTCACTTCTTGGTTTGAATAAAACTATTTTGTTCATACTTTTATTAGTAATTATAAAAGTCACACTTATACATATTTATTTAGCCCACCTCAAACTTATACATTACTCTATTTACGGTGTAACCATTTTTCTCTCCAACTCAGGAATGGAAAATAACGTCATTGCCAATTTCGAAAGTGTTCATATAGAAGGTAAAGATAGAATTTTTAAGGAAGATGTAGATAGGAGAGATAATTAAGACAGTTACTGAACCTATTAGGGAGCATATGGTTACAATATCTTTGTAAAACAGGATTCCTGAAAATATCACTGCCTCTGATACTGTGCTATCATATTTATATCTTTATTATATTTTTTTGTAAGGAATTACTTAATGAAAACAAGTGAAACTTTTAGCATATCACGACTGTAGACACCCATTTTTGTCCTATATCCTTCAATTTAAATCAATTTATTTCTTATTTGGCATTAGGGTCACCTGGGGACATTTTGGTCATTTTCACATTCAAGGGCATTTTGATCATTTTTGCATTCAGGGGAATTTTGGTCATTTTGAGTCCATTTTTAATTTAGATTAGCTAATTCATTTTTAGTCATTTAAGTTGTATTTGAAAAACCCAAAATTTTCTTAGTATGTGCCTTTGGCATTTTTACCTATTTCATGTCTTAGCTTCATTTAGTAATTCAGTATTGTTGCATTTTAATCATGTAGCTTAAGCTCAATTTAGTTCATTGATTAATTAACCCTCAATTTAGCAATTGGTTAGACATTGCATAAGTGAAATTTGCATAATTTTGAAGATAGTGTTAATTGAAAAAAAAGACACATGAAAATGGAGTTAGCATTTTGGTTAGTAAAACCCTTTCTTACTTTGCATGTCTAATTAGTCCCTTTAAATTAGTACCATGATTAGAAGGCATATTAGAAGTTGTGGTAATCTCATATGGCATAACACTTTGTATTACACATTTTTAGTTTCATGCATATCATTATACATCATTCACACCTTGATATTTGAAGGGCAGTACGTAGAAATTGAATGTTTCTTTATTGATTACATTGAAAGATGAAGATAAGGAAACATTTGAATTACAAGCTGACTCAAGACAATTCTCTTCTTTTTGTTGTTGATTGCATCACCAAAGCAGCTTACCTAGCTCCTCAAAACAAAGCAAAAAAAATGAGTAAAACAACAAAGCAAGTATGCAAGTGAACTCTCAACAGCGCAGTCCAAGGAAAGGGCAAATTCGATCACCTTAGGGAGCTCGAACGGAAAAACTTTGTAAATGAAAGTCATAAAGGACTCTCGGGGCTTCGATTTGAGCACAAGAATGACACTTTTTGAAGTTGGTATGAATGAGATAAGGGCCCCGCAGTCCAGACCAGAAAAGGACAAAATTCTGTGCAGAAAATCGCAGTCCAGGGAGATTGGAAAATTGGAACCTAAAACGACCCCAATTGCCAAAATGGTCTTCATGAAGATTGAAGAGCACTCTCCAAACTTTCCATAGCCTGCAAAAACACGTAATTTGGAGTTAATATGGGAAATATATGATTTTTTGAAGACATCTGTAAAAGAGCCCCAACAACAAGAAAATTTCAAATCAAGTCAAGTGTTTATCTTGTAAGAGGCAGGGGAATTTGGGCATTTTTATGGCATTATTCTATAGTATAACAGAGCAACAAAGGAAGGAAAGGAACATAAAAAGAACATAGAGGATTTAGCTTAGACATTTCAGTATATATCATTGTAGACAGTAGTCACATCGCATTGCATCTAGTTATAGCCTAAGCGTAGTAATGGTTCATCACATTGCAGCATGTAGCCTTCAAGCCATGATGATACTGTTGTAAAATTAGAAAAGAAACAAAAAGATTTAAGAAGAATAGAGAACGCTTTGAGGCGTGATTGAAATCACTTTCTTAGAGGATTTATTCCTCCAGGATACAACAAAGCAAAAACTCTCCGATTAGAATTGTGAAACTGGTTAAGGAAGAGCTGTTTAAATATAATTGAACGGTTACACCTCTTGATCCCAAAAGTTACGCTAGGTAACTGTTCAATGGATAATCATAACCGTTCAGTTAAAAACTTAATAATTATAATTAATAAAAAATAATTATAATTATTCATATATCAAAAAATATATTTATGAGTCAAGAGCCCTAAGGCCCAAGAGCCCAAGTGCCCTCATCATAGACTTTAAAATTATTCTATGTCTATTCTAATGGACTACCAAGAAGCCCATAGGATTTGGCCCACTCACTTGACATTGCTCAACTAATAAATAGTTGACACTAACTCTATTTAAACAACCGAAGCTCTTCTTCTCTTACCAATGTGGGATTAGCTCCACATCTAAAACTACCAACAGATACAGTTTTCTATGCACATTGACATTATTAGTTACATTTCCGGCATGCATTTGCACAACTCATTCACCACTCACATTTAATTTCCAGTAAGTTCTTGCCATCATCAATACCAAGGTAAAAACAGTTGGTTTCAAGCAAAATTGGGCAGAGCATTTCGAAAGAAATAAACATGATTTTTGCAGCGAACAGAAACAGAGATAAGGGAAGAAGATTTACCTTGGGGTCGGGTCACCATTGGTTTTCAAAATTAGCCTAAGTTCCATTCATACACTACAGCTCACACAAAAAGACAGAATACCCAAAATTTTCCAATCGTTAAATGGTAAAAAGAAAACAACGACAACAAGCAACAGAAATCCCCTGGAACATTGACCATGATGACGCAATACATCCTCCCTCTTCCTTATCCCATTTATGACCTGTACAAAAGGACAAAGCAGCCAAAATATCTGATCTCGTTAATAAGTAATAAGTAAAAAATGAAAATTTGAAAAATTAAGAGGAAGGTTCAAGGAAGCCGACTGGGAGGACAGCTCACCAACAAAAGAGAAAGAGGAGAGGAAAATGAAAGGAGGAAAAAAAAAGAGAATGAAGGGGAAGAAAAAGGGACTGGGTTCGGTTTAGTGAGGGAGGGGAATGAAAAATTAGAGTTTTCGGTCTCTCTCTTATTCTTCGAATTTTCAAAAATTAAAAGAAAGAAGAACAGTAAGGGTAAGACGGTGACTACCTTAAGAAGAGCAACATCTTTGCTCAAAAGGAACCACACCTTGTTCTTGATTTCAAAGGCTTGGATCGTTCATTTTCTTTTCTTTTCTTTGTGATCTTTTGAGGGGTTTTGGGTTTCAAGGAATGGGAGTTGCAAATCTGGGGTCGATTCGGTGAAAAGGGGTCAGCTTGAACGAGTTTTGTTGAAGGATCAGAGGGTAGCAAGCTAAGGTTTTTTTTTGTTTGAGCGTCGAGGAAGAAGGAAAATAAGGAGGAAGAAGACGCGATAAAGATGAAGGTTTTGAACTAAACGATGCCGATTCAGGTATCTATATTCTCAATCCTAGCTTTTAAAGTTCTCATATATTTCGATTTAGTCCATTTTCATTGGTTTCAACTTTCAAGCTTTGTTTTCTTATGCGATGAGTCCAATTTTGTTTCTTTATTTATCTTTCTAGTCAATTTAGTGCTTATTAATAATGGGTTAGGTTTAATTTTTAGCTTCAAATAATAAATACTGATCTAGGCTTTTAAAATTCCAATTAATTAATTTTAAGAGGAAAATCATGGTAAAGTTCATGTCTTTGAAGGTTAAATATTTGTTTGGAATTTGATTTTGTTTGAAATCTTTTTGTAGTTAATTTGGACTTAAAAATTGAGTCTTTAACTTAAAGGCTTGATTTTTGAGTTAGACTTAATTCAAAAATTGATTTTTGATTCCTTGTCAAGTTAATTTTAATTAGAAAAATCAAGCCTTTGATTTAAAGTTTGAATTTTTGAATTAAAATTAGCTTGGAAATTGAGCATTAAATCATTTTGGGCTAATTTTAATTTGAAAATCAAAACTTTGAATTAAAGGTTTAATTTTTAAAATTAAAACCAACTTAGAAGGGAATTGATGAATCTTTTTGAATTAATTATAATTTAAAAATTAAAACTTTAGGTTAAAGATTTGATTTTTTAGTTTGATTTAATCAAGAAATCTGATTTAGTTCATGTGAGGACTTTGATTTGTGTTCCCGTTCTTTTAAAGATTCAAATTTATTTTTGTATTCGCTTTGGTCCCTGATTTAGGGTTTTGTTTGCCTTTTGGTGTAATTTGATTTTTGATTTATGTTATTGGTTTTTCAATTCGTGCTATTTGATCCCTGAACTTTGCTAATTGATTTGCTTAGTGTGCAGAGAGGTCCCCAGTCTGCCCGATTTGGCCCTTAAGCTTTCATTTCTTTTTAAGTTATTTATTATTTATGTTATTGGCTTAATTAAGCCTTGGCATTTGTAATAAGTTAGTAATTTAGTGTAGAGATAAAATAGGGCTTAGTTACATGCATATCATGTTTATTTATTGATTATAACTGTTTGCATTTCATGCCACCATTATAACTTTTGATTAATAAAGGGGCGTTTTTAACTACGATGGGCAAATCTCGGGTAAAGGTGCAAGAGCACAACCTCTCGAGGTTTCGCTACGAGATTGATTGGTTTTCACAAATATCCCTGGAAGGCCGGGCTAGGTTCGTGAAAGTTAATTCAAGTAAACTCCTTTTTATTAATCAACTAATGAACCGGACTTTGCATTCATCATTTCATACATGCATTAGTTAATATTTAGGTCAAATTTCAAGGAAAATGCAAAAAAAAAGAAAGGAAAAGAAAAATGAAAAAAATGGAAAAATTAGAAAATTAATAGATATAATAAAAAGTGTTTTTTTTAAAAAAGGGGTTTTTAATTATGTTCTCTTATTCGGTTTTCAAAAAAAATTAAAAATGGTAATTCAAGAGTTTTCAAAGGTAAGTATTTTCAAAATTGATTAATAAAAAAGCAAACCCTTTGAATTAAAGGTTCGATTTTGGATTAAGATTAGTTTGAAAATCGATCAGTAAATCCTTCTGGATTAATTTTAATTTGAAAAGTCAAGTCTTTGGTTTAAAGATTTGACTGTTACATTAAAATTAATTCAGAAGTAGATTATCGAATCTTTTCGAGCTAATCTTAATTCGAAAATTAAGACTTTAATTTAAGGGTGAGTTTTTCTAATAATAAGATTTTTGGCAACTAGCTTTTCTTAAAAAATTCAAAAATGGAAAAAATGAGTTTTGACACAGCATTTTTAAAATTTCTTCCCGGTGTGGGAGACTCAACAAGGTAACAAACCGTGAAAGAGAGTTAAAAGAGGAATCAATCGACAATCGTTCGATTGTATTCTTCAAAACTCTCGACATTTAAACTTGTTTTGAAAAATGATTCTTCTTTTTCTTTTATAATGTTTTTTTATTAATAATCAAGATTAGGGTAAAAGCAACTGTTTTTATTTAGACCCACTAGATCTTAGTTTAGATTAGAGGTATCGTCATTTGACGGGCATTTGGGGGTGCTGATCTTTCCCCAAATGTAACAGACTCTCAAACCTAGATTTAGGTTGAAAGACCGGACTTTAAGATTAGTGGGTTCAATGCTGAGTTTTGGATTTAATTAGGCTTAAGAGGTCATTAGGTGGCTAATCACACCTTAGAAAAAAAATTAGTGGCGACTCCTCTTTTCAAAGTCGTTTCGGCAGGGTTCCCTGGACCTGAACATTTTGACAGCTATGAAATCTTATTAGTTTTTGAAAAATAGTTATATAACTTTATTAAAAATTAGTTATCGTATGATTTTATAAATAGACATATATAGTGTCTTATTAAAAAAACATATACAAAATAATAAAATGACATTATAAACAGTGTCTTAATAAAAAGACATACAATCTTTTTATTTTTTCACCAAATCTTCATATATATTCATATATCTTTATATATCTCACGACTATTTTTATTGCATTACGTATTAGAGCCATGATAATTGATAGAAAGAGACCTCCACCAGAGAAACATAGGGAGAAAGGAAGTTTAAGGGAAAAAAGAAAATCCAACCAAACCAGTCACTTCTTGGTCTAAATCATATTATCTTGTTCATACTTTTATTAATAATTATAAAAATCACACTTATACATATTTATTTAGCCCACCTCGAACTTTTCAAACTTATACATTACTATATTTATGGAGTAACCAGTTTTATCTCTAACTCAGGAATAGACAGTAACGGTTTTGTCCTTACTGTGAGCACACAACCAATCCTAATTAGCTCTACTATTGATTGGATGGTCTTGTTGCTCATTAAAATGTTGACAAAGAACGTTGTGATAAGGGTAAAGGCAGAGAAACACACCTTAATAATCAAGTTGAACTCTTTGATACCATGCCCAAGGTTCTTCTCCAATAGCCGTAATAATTTGAAGTGCAGGAATATGATGCTTAGATGGGAGTACTCCATAAGATCATGTATAGGGAAGACAAGTGGGTTGCTGTAGAGTTGGGAAAAAATCGGCTCGCTAAAATTTTTTTTAGCCATGGGTGATTGTTTTTCTGGGAGTATGAGTTTGAGACTCATTCTGGGTTTTCAAGAAAGATAGCTCAAAAATCTAAAAAATCGGTTTGGACAAAGAGAGGGGTTAATTTCTTTTTTCTTTTTCTTTTTTTGAATTTTGTTTTCCATTAATCACATTTAAGAATTTTCCATTGTATTATTTGTGTGTAAATGTCTATATAAAAAAATAATTATATTTTTATAAGAGAGTACTTAATGAAAAAAAAAGTAAAACATTAAGCGCAACACGCAAGTCAACTTAGTTTTTCGGAGTCTCTCAAAATAGTATTAGCGAGAGCAGACTAGATGAGCGAGATTGATTATGAAAGAGTTGTGCCAATTTGTGTACAAGATTTTTTTTTATGTAGGTAAGTTGTTATTTTGTTAATTTTGTTAAATTCGTTACTTTGTTATCCGTGAGAACTGAGAACACATAAGATGCTCACCAGATCTCAGAACAATATCTTTAAGCCAAAGAGATTGTTCACAGCAACCAAACATCCACTTCCAAGCTCAGTTGAACTAACAAGCGCCACAGTGGCAGTCAAGTGCCCTGAATGGAAGACTGTAATGCTGGAAGAACTTGAGGCTCTACAAAAGAATCAGACTTGGCAGCTTGTTCCAACACCAACTGAAATAACAGTTGTTAAATACAAATGGGTTTTTAGGGTTAAACACAATCCAGATGGGTCTATTTCTAGGCATAAAACACGATTGGTGGCTAAAGGTTTCACACAGTGGCTTGGGTTAGATTTCAGTAAAACCTTCAGTCCTCTAGTGAAACCAGTGATAGCGAGGACCATTTTATGTCTAGTAGTGTCTCATGGGTGGCCTTTACATCAATTTGATGTGAATAATGTGTTTCTGCAGGGCAAACTTGATGAGGAAGTTTATATGACTCAACCTCCCTTTTTCATGATAAGGCTCATTCAAACTATGTCTGCAAACTGAACAAAGCCATTTATGGCTTCAAACAAGCCCCACGAGCATGGTATTCAGTTCCGAGCTCGTATTTCATGCAATATGGGTTCTTCAACTCAAAAGCAAACCATTCTCTATTCATTTAAAAGAAAGAAGACACACTTACATTCATTCTCATCTATGTAGATGCCATTATTTTGACAGGATATCAGCCAACATTCCTTCTATCTTTTGTCAAAGATCTCTCAGCTCAATTCTCTCTGAAAGACATGGGAAATCTTAACTTTTTTCTTGGAATAGAAGTTGTTCCTCACTCTAATGGACTTTTTCTATCTCAGCATAAGTACATTACTGAGATATTAGAGAAAACAAGCATGTCAGGGGCCAAAGCTGCAAATACTCCCTTGTCTACATCGACATCATTGAAATTGCATGATGGTACAACAACAACAAATGAAGAAAAATACAGGAAAGTCACTTGATATTTCCAATATCTCTGTCTCAACAAACTAGATATATCCTATGCAGTTATTAGGCTATCTCAGTTCATGCACAATCCTACAGAAACACACTTTGCAGCTTTAAAGAGGGTGCTTAGGTACTTAAAAGGTACCTTGTTTCATTGGCTCAACATCAATAGAGAGAAGGCATTCAACCTAACAGTGTTCACTGACTCTGATTGGGTTGGCGATCCTGATGACAGGCGCTCCACATCAGCATTTGTGATCAAGCTTGGTAACACACCCATTTCCTGGTGCTCTAAAAAGAAAACAACAATTGCCAAGTCATCAACTGAAGCAAAATATCGTGCAATTGCTGCTGTAGTGGCTGAAGTAACTTGGATCCGGTCATTACTTTCTGAACTTCAGCTGAACATTCATTCTTCTACACCAACCATACTTTGTGATAACTTGAGTGCTACTTACACATGTATGAATCCAGTCTTTCACTCTCGAATGAAGCATTTAGCTCTCAATTACTTGTTTGTTCGAGAAAAAGTTAGTGCAGGCAAGCTCAAGGTTCAACACATACCTTCAACAGTTCAATTAACAGATACACTTACTAAAGCTCTATCTTATTACCGTCTTCAGACATTGATTTCCAAGATTGGAGTCTCCGATGGATCCGCCATCTTGCGGAGGAGTAATGGAGGGAAGCATTTGAATGATAGTCCAAATCCAACCAAGTAATAAGATTTAGATTAGGTGTTTTCAAATTTTTAAACCTCTGTCATTATCCTATAGCTTGAATTGTAAAGCATATCAATACCTCATGTAATAACTATATATAACCACAATACTCAATATAGAAACATAGGTCCATTTTACCTCAATTAATCTCTATATTCTGTTCTTACTTGTCACATTAGAATATGTACTGTTAAGAAATTGCGTGGAAAGATCTAATGTAACGTCTCCATTCTGCTCATTAAGTTCTAATAATTAAGTTGCTTGGCGGGGATGGAGACATTACTTACATTAGATCTTTCTATGCAAATCTGCTCATCAAGTTCTAATTACTTGAAACTAAATACTACATTTATCAATGCATATCCCCCAATATATGTGATTTTAGTATTAGTCTACGTCCCATTTTATTTGTTTATCTTTCTTTTATAGATAATTTCAAACTACAAGCTATATTAACCCGCGCTGGCGCTACGAGCGTTCTTTATTTTAGAGTGGTGCTTGATTAACTGATTGAATAAGGATATTAATATAATCACTTATATAAGGGCGAAGAAGATTTTTGGTTCTAGAGTGATGCTTGATTGATTAATTGATTGAATTATATAAGGTTGCAGTAAAAATGCAATTTAAATGGATTAGTTCTAATTATGTCTCTGGCATAAATCTTTGTAAACTAACTTTTTAGGCATGCAAAATTAAAAAGGTCAAGAACATGTTTTTATGGCTAAAATCTCAATTTGGTACTAAACCTATTACAAAAATCTCAATTTCATACCAAACCTAAAAGTTGGCTCAAATACATACTAAACGTTTCTGAAAAAGCTCAATTTAGTACTAAATCAGGATTCCGTCCGTGAAATGCACGCGTCACTGGAAACGCGTAAAAAAGACAAGTGGGCCAAAATAATGCCAGGTGGCTATTTTAAATGCCACGTTGGTTAAAAAAAAAACAGAAATTATAAGAATAAAAAAATTAAAAAATTAAAAAGTAAAAGGCTTATAATTTTATCGGGTTAAAACATAAAAGTTTCCATTTTTCACATTCATTTCATTTTCGTTTTCAGAATACCCAAATGTAGAAAACCCTAAAATCGAAATCTCCCTTTTTCTTTTTCACTTTCTTGGTCGATTTCATGTGTTTAACCCATTAAGTCGATCGAAAGAGCAGTTTTCTTAGTCGATTTCATGTATTTAGTATATCTTTCGATTCGAGGGTTTTGAAATAGAGAGTTTTCACCATTTTAGGGTCTGATTTGGGGATTTCGAAGTTTGAAGTTGAGGCTTTTAAATCAAAGGAAATTAAGGCTGTTGGTGGTTAAAATTGATGGTTTTTTAGGGTCCGAAGAATGTGAGGGTTTCAGTTTTAGGGGTTTCAGTTTGATGGTTTGTAAAATTGGGTAGTTCAGAGGATTTCGAGGTAAGGTTTGGGTTTGGGTTAAGTGATTGAAGGTTTTCGGTGAAGCATTGGGCTTATTCCATTACAATTGCAGATTCGAGGGTTTAGAGCTAAAGGTTAGTTAAATTCTTTACTGTTCCTGGTTTTTTTTTTTATGTTATACAGATTTAGCCATGTTAATATTGAATGTTAATATTGTTTGCTTGGGTTTTGAAGGGTTCGGTTTGGTGATTGCTTGGCTTTCATTGAACATTTTGTGCACAAAAAGGCTTTTCAGCAAAAGGTTAGTATTTGTTCACTGATTTTAGCGTTCTTGCTATGTTTAACAGATTGAATTATTGATTTGCAGTTGGTTTTGTTTATTTATTGAGTAAATTATTGAATGCCTTTGTTTTGTTAGATAATTTAATTGTCTGTTTTTGCTTTGTGGCTATTATTTGATGGTTTTATGGTTAAGTGCTGAGATTGAGACTATGTTTTTGTATGTTTGAGCATCACAGAAATTTGGCTTTGTGACTATGTTTGAGCATGTTTCTAATTTTGTTTTGTGACTATGTTTGAGCATATCTAATGTTTTTTTAAAATTTTTGAATAGGATAAAATGTCTTTTGATATTGCCATAATTAGGTTGCATTATCAGGGTAGTTTAGTTGGTACTAGTGATGATCTAATATATGATGGTGGGTTTGTTGATGAATTACATTTCGACCCAGATAAGATTGGGTATTATGAGTTCATAAAAGTTTTGCCTAGGGCTGGTTATCAAAATGTTCATAAGATGTGGTATAACAGGCCTGGTTTTAAGTTGGTGGATGGAATTAAGGAAATCAGAAATGATGATTCTATAGTGGACATGGTAAGTGAGATGTATGTCAATGATGGGGTGATTGATGTCTTCATTGAACATTTTGTTCATGAGCCTGAAGTTGTAGGACTCATTGAGAATGGTCCTTTAGAAGATGGGGAGAATGGGCAGCCTGATGAAGTAGTAGTGGAAGACAACAATGGAAACCAGCAGCAAATGGAAGATAACAATGGAAACGAGCAACAAGTGGAAGATAACAATGTTGGAGAGGGTGTTCCGAATGACAATTTGCAGAATGGGGATAATGATGAGGACTTGGTTGATGTGAATGTCAATGTCAATCTTGATGGTGTGAATGTGGATCATGATCAGCAAGTGAATGTGGAGCAGGTTAACATAGATGTTGGAAATTTGCAGCAAGGAGATGATCAGGGGTATGAAGATTATAGGGGTTTGACAATGGTGATTATCTTGAAGAAGAAGAAGAAGAAGAAGAAGAAGAAGAAGAAGAAGAGAATGAAGCTGCTGGGGTTGGGTCATCTACTGCAGGGCCTTCTACTGCATCTCAGCCTCTTGGTCGTGATGATTATAGGTGGGATGCATAATATCTTTTTGAAGAAGATCTGGGCATGGAGAGTGAATACTATGATGAGCATGATAATGTTGAGCTTGAGACAGACTCGGAACTGATTGTAGATGGGGCTACTAGGAGGCGTAGTAGGTTCCCATTATATGATAGACATGCTGAGGTTCCATACATTGAAAAGGAGATGTTGTTTAGGAATGCTGCTGAATTTAAGCATGCTGTTATGTTACTTGCCATTCGGACAAAAAGGCACATCAAATTTGAAAAGAACTGTCAGAAATGGGTTAGGGGTATATGTGCAGCAGAGAATTGCCCATGGCTGATTTATGGGGCAGTTAATGAGCAGATGGAGACTTTTCAGTGTAGAAAGTTTAATGCTGACCACCAATGCAACCCAATTTGGGTTAATCCTTCTTTAAATACTAAGCTTTTGGCTGAAATGTTGATGCCCAAGCTTCGAGCGAACCCTTCCCTGGATTATGAGGCAATTCGAAATCTACTCAAAGCAGATTATGATTTAGAAGTCTATATCAGTATGATTAAAAGAGCCAAGAAGAAAGTGCTTGACTCTGTGGTGATCAATTATGAGTAGCAATATGCTAAACTCCATAGTTATGGTCAGGTGGTTTTACAGACAAATCCTGGTAGCACAGTTAAGCTTGAAACTGTGAGGCCAACACCAAATTCCTCACCTGTTTTCGAGAGAATGTATATTTGCCTTGGGGCTCTTAAATATCGGTTCATTTATGGGCGTAGAAAATTTCTGGGGTTAGATGGATGCTTCTTGAAGACATTAACAAAAGGTGAGCTTTTATGTGCTGTAGGTAGAGATGGAAATAATCAGATGTTTCCAGTGGCTTGGGCATTGGTGGAGGATGAGACCAATGTATCGTGGGGATGGTTTATCCAACTTCTGGTGGAGGATTTTGGACATATGGGTGAAGGGCATGGGTGGACATTGATGAGTGATCAGCACAAGGTACTTTCTATTTTTTTATAAGTGTAAAACTGTCTGTTCTTATAAATGTCTAACTTTCTGTTTTTTTAGGCTCTTAACTTACTGTTTTTTGGTCAAATGGTTATAGGCAATTGAAAGCTCTATTGCAAGGATTTTACCACATGCTGAGCATAGATTCTGTGCTCGGCATGTATATGTTAATTGGGTTGGTAGAGGACATGGAGGGGATGAGATGAAAGAGTATTTTTGGAAGATTGCAAAGTCAAGCACAGTGAGAGAGTATGAAGAGAATCTGGCTAGTCTAAGAGCAAGGAAGGAATCAGCAACTACGGACATAGAAAGCTATGCACCCCCTCATAAATGGTGCAAAGCCTTTTTGAGGGATGAGTCAATGGTGGAGATTATTGACAACAACTTATGTGAGGCATTCAATAAGACTCTGCTGAAGGCAAGGAAGCTTCCAATAATCTCATTGTTTGAGCATATGAGGAGAGAAATGATGAAAAGGATTGCAAGAAAAAGGGAGGAATGCAGCAAGTGGAGAGATGGGCTTGGACCAAGGATATGGGACACCATACAGAGGAATTCAAAGATTGCCCAACACTGCTATGTGATGTTCAATGGCCAAGATGGGTATGAAGTGGACCATAACGAGAATAGATATGTAGTGAGACTTGAAAACAAGACTTGCAGCTTTCGAAAGTATGACCTAAGTGGTATTCCATGTGAACATGCAATTTCTGCAATCCGAGACAGAAGAGGGAAGATTGAAGATTATGTTAGCAGTTGGTAGTCTGCTGGAACCTACCTGCAGGCTTATGCTAAGCCCATTCAACCAATGCCAGGAATGAAGGACTGGCCTGCTTCAAATTTGGAGCCTGTTAGGCCTCCACATTTTGAAAAAAGGGGTCTTGAAAGGCCCAAAACTGCTAGGAAAAAGGCCCCACATGAGCCCAGAAAGTCAACAAGGCCCCAAGATCCTACCAGCATGTCTAGGAGGGGCATGGTTATGACTTGTGGCTACTGCCACAAAGAGGGACACAACATCAGAATAAGCTAAGGGCAAAAAGGTAACCTTCTTTATTTTGTCTTTTCTGCCAAATAGTGTAACATTTAAGTTTTATTAAATGGTCACTTAACATGAAGCTAACCTTCTTTATTTCTTCATTTTTTTGCAGCAAACTTCATCTTCTGCTGCTGCAGCATCAGATTCCACTGTTACTAACATGGACCAAGTACAAGAAACACCCACTACCCAACACTCCACTGCCCAACAATCATCAACCACACCACAACCAAGCAATGAAGTGCATTCCACACCCCCAAGCAGAAGAAAGAAGGCAGGAACAACTACAAGCTCTACAACCCTTTCAATCAACATAAACCTTGGTCCCTCACCTCAAGTCTCTGCTGATATGGCAAGCAAAGCCAGTTCAACACCAACTGGCAATGCTGAGGCATCTGGATCTGTTGAAGTGCCTAGGCAAGAAAGTGGATCTGTGAATGCAACATGTTTAGCTAAAGTTGGTTCTAAAAAGAGAAACAAACCCACCTACAGCAAAGAAGAAAACGAGGTTCACTGTTGTTGATGGTATTGGAAACATGCATAATGTATCTGGTGAAAGGTCTAGCCCTGCCTCACAAGCAAAATATGCTGACCATCCACCAGTTACAGCAACCTCCATCCAACGAGATGCCCACAAGAAGTTCAAAGCCAGAATGGAAGCTTTGAAGATAAGAGAGGTAACTGTTGGGACCCTAATACTGTTAAAATTTCAGTGCTACAAACTACTAACATTGGGTTTTCTGTTTCTTTGCATATCTGTTTACTAAACTCAGGGAGAAGTGTCTGGACCAAGGCCAAATAATACTTCAAGTTCCAAATTCTTAGCAAAATGAAGAATCCATCTTATACATAAAACTAAATTCAGGTACATCAATTATACAGAAGAGTTCATAGTTTAAGGTAATGACAACAACATACAACTTTGTTTTTCATTGTTTCCACCAAATACAAACAACGATACCAGTAAAACTAAGCCTACAAAAGTCACTCTCAACCATTTTCCACAAACTGGGACAGCATTTTTCTTCAACAATTCAAGTTCATTCTTCAGCCTGAAATTTTCTTCCACAAGCTCTACACTTAAAAGGTCTACTGCTTTATCCCTCAACTCTTTCACTTCATTCTTCAACATTTTTGCATGATTTAATAGATGAATTTCACGATGCTTAAGCTCCAAAATTATCTCCCTTGCTCGATCAGGAAACATGGCATCATGCCAGTCATAAAAATGGCAGTACCTTTCATTCTAAATAGAAAATTAAAAAAAAAGGATTAATTACCATTGAATTAGGGTTCTTCAAAGCTTGAATCTGCGTTTAAGTTTAAGCAAAACATACCTTATAATTCTTGCAGCCATAGAAGCGTCTCCCAGGATTCTCATCTGTCCAGGCTGTCCATCTAGGGGCTTTTTCATCACAATAACAGTAAATTTCTTCTCCTTCATAGTTCCATTCAACTGGGTAGCTTGAAGAAAATAACTTGTACCCTTTCAAATCCGAGCCAAATCTTCTATTTCCACTACAAAGGTACAACAAATGGTTTAGATCTACTTGAAGTACACCATAAAACCCATTTGCTCAAACTGAACCAAATTGAAATTCTCAAAGCGTACCTGGAAATACTTGAAGAACTCATGCTAACAACAAAACCCAATTTCGGTTTTAGGAAAGAAGAACTTAAACCCTTGTTTTCCTTAGTTGATCCGTGCAGAAATCAAGAGAGAAAGAGGAGAAAACTTTCAAGCTCGTGAGATGGAGAAGAAGAGGTTTAATCGGGTTTCAATTTTTTTTCCTATCGTTTAATCGGGTTGCAAATATTTATTTAGGAGAAATTACCGTTAAAAAAACTTTTTTTCATTAGGTTTATGTTGTAAATGACACCTGGGATCACGACGTTAAGGGTTAATGGCGCGTGCATTTCACGGGCGGACGAAATCCCGATTTAGTACTAAATTGAGCTTTTTCAAAAACGTTTAGTATGTATTTGAGCCAACTTTTAGGTTTGGTATGAAATTGAGATTTTTGCAATAGGTTTGATACCAAATTGAGATTTTAGCCTGTTTTTATTTGTAAGTAATAGGAAGTGCAAAGAGGTAATAAAATATGTTGTTAATTGGATAATAAAACTCACATTGAACAAATGGTGGTTTTAATTCAGAGGGGGAAAATATTGAACGGTTCATGTTGAAGGGATGGAGACGGAGAAGAAAGAGGAAAGAGATATGAAGGTGAAAATAGAGGAGAGTGATGGAAAAGTTTGATTTTTGGCAAAGTTAAAGATTGATCAGCACCGAGGAGTTGAAAGGAAGGAGCAACTGAGTTGGTGAGAGGAAAAAAAAAACAGCGAGAGAAACATTAATTAAAAGTAATGAAGGGTTTAGGGAAGCAATTAATTAAAAGTCTTAAATATTGATTAAAAACAATTAAGGAAGGGAAATGCGTAATCACAAAAAATGGTAGAAGGAAAAGGAATGGGGGAAACTCATAGAGGGACTTTTTCGTCATTCAAAAAGTGTGAAAAGATCAAAAATAACCAAAATGTCGAACCACATTAATTTTCAATTTGGCCTTTTAGTAATTTCCATTATAGTTAAAAATAATATATAGTATATATATGTCCATTACCCAAAATAAACAATAAATCTAAAATTCTCATTTTAAGTTTTAACCATACCTTAATTTTTGTATCCATATATCATTCTAAATATTGCACAACACAATTTTGGAAAGTAGAAAATGTCAACTACTAGTTTTGTAGGAAACCATCCGGGCTTGCATGACCGAAATGGGATAAACAGTAAACTTTGCTTCCTCCTAAACTTTCTTTTTCATGTGCTTGATTGGTGTTTTTTTTTTTTTTGCTTAATAATACATTTTAATACTATATATATGAATGCTGCTGCAGAAACGCTTAAGTATGTAAGGTTTAAGTTGCACAAATTACAAAATAGTACTCTCTTTTTTGGTACAAATGCAAAAATAGTACTCTTGAATCATGAATTAGAGAAAATCAGGTCTTCATTAATTAATTAGTAATGAAATGAAACCATGATGATAAAATAATAAAGCCAGAACCAGAAGTACTTTAGTAGTATTGAATATTAATATTGGTGTCAGATTTTTTTTAGATCAATCTCTGTCAGTGTCATGCTCCATATCCAAAGATTCTATTTTCTATTTTTTATTACTAAAAAAATGGAGGTTTTAATAAGGAAGATGGATGATTATCATAAATTGGCTGCAACAAGGTACGTCAAGGAAGAAGAGCAGTTTTGACAGTTTCAGAGTGTATTTTGTAAGTATCTCAACACACCTCTAAAACTAACAAATAATTACAGTAACTGACTCAAATTAATAATTAAAATGATTTATAATCATACTTAATTTGACTCAAATCAATAATGATGAAAATTTTTGTATCAGAAACGATAAAACAAACGTTCCACAAAAAACAAGACTTTGTGGATGCAGGCAACTCCCTGCAGGTGTCAAAGTAAAAAGGACTCTGTTACAAAATGACGCGCATTAAGACAGGGACGAGGGGGTTACTTTCGAGTGTTTGACATTACCCAAAATGAAAAGAAAGGGACTCGTCGCTTCAGAACCCTCAGAAAACAACTCACTGCAACCAAAAATTTAAAGCAAAAAAAAAAAAAACCCTTCTCCACTCCAATCTCCCATATCTATTTTCAGAGTGCAAAAGTGTTACAACTGGATTTCCCTTTTTGAATTTCCAAACACGGTTAAGGGAAGAGAAAGGTAAGTTGTGGAGTCTGGGTTCAAAAAAGCATGATGATACATTAATGCCAGCTTAGCTTTAGCCTTTAAGACTTTGAGTTTATAAATAAACCTACATTGGTTCATGTGAGGGAAAAAAAAGAGTCTTCTTCTTTCTTTGGTCAGGAAGGGAGAGCTTTATTGATTTTGATTTTGATTTGCTCCAAATTAAAACTACTTTATTTTGTTAATTAGTAGAGTAATTAATACTGACTTTGGTAAAGGTGACGGTGCAGAGATGCTTTTATCATGTACAAAGACTTTATCTTTACGTGAGAAAAAGAGAGACTGTGTAATATATATAGACCCCGCTGTGTTAATTAGAAAATCAAAAGAAATCTCTCAAGGCAAAGACAGATTCCTTTGGTTCACACTTCACACTGAGAGAGGAATTTTTGCCTTTTTTCTTCTTCACACTTCCCACCCTCTTTTCCATTCTTTCTCCCCAAGTTGGTCTCTCTTTCATAGGTGTAAAAAACACCACCTTACTCCTTAAGCTCTTCTTCCATTTGAATACTTCGACATTTTTTCTCTGGCATTTGCTTTTTTGAGTCTTGGCACTTTTTATTTTCTGAGAAAAAAAAAGTGGTACGTTTCTTTTGTTGTTAAATATTTTAATGCCTATCTTCTTGTAACTCTTCTTCCTGTTCATTTTCTCTGTCATTTCAGTGCAGTTAATACTTACATTTTCTCTGTCATTTCATTTCATCTTTTCTTTTTCTTTCTTGTTTCTCTCAGTTAATACAACTTCCAAAGTAGGGGTTTTTAGCTTTTACTTGGCACTTCTGGGGATTGTGATATCATCTGGGTTTTAGCCTTTTCTTTTGATTTTATTGTTGGTTTTGGAAGATTCTTGATTCTTGATTTGGAACTTGTGTTTGGCGATTTGGAAATTGTTTTAAGGCAGAGGGTTGCATAAAGTTTTGGTTTTTAGAAGAGGGTTTGAGCTTTGAAGTAAGAGACAGAAGAGAAAAATGGCAGGCGGTGGAGCTGCACCACCACCAAAGCAAGAAGAGTTACAGCCACACCCAGTGAAGGATCAGCTGCCTAATATTGCTTATTGCATTACTAGTCCTCCTCCTTGGCGTGAGTTTTTCTCTTTTAAAACTCTTCTCTTGTTATGTAATTCTGTTTTGTTGGTTATGTTGTTCATGGCCTTTTTCACTAGTTCTTGCTAGAACCTGACTCCCATATGATCATTACCCTGTTTCCACCCTCCAAGGTGTTGTCTTTTTTTCATTTGTATGATTTCACAAAGAACTGGGAAAAACCTCGTCAACTTTCTCATGTTTTCATTAAGAAAATGTTCATGTTGTATTTTGTTTCGTATCCAAATTGCATTTTATGTTCTATCTGTGTCAGTTACATGTTAGTTTGTTTCTCATTGCAGCTGAGGCTATATTGTTGGGTTTTCAACATTACTTGGTGATGCTGGGGACAACTGTTCTCATACCAACCTCTCTAGTTCCTCAGATGGGTGGTGGAAATGTATGATTCATCAAGGCAGTAACTTTCTATTAGATTTCTTCATGTTTTTGTTACTTTTATGTGGATTTTTGTCTCAAATTGTTTGTTTGTTCAAATTGTTTGCATTAGGAAGAGAAAGCCAAGATGATTCAGACATTGCTGTTTGTCGCTGGGTTGAACACTATGTTTCAAACATTCTTTGGTACCCGTCTACCTGCTGTAATTGGAGGGTCATATACCTATGTGCCAACAACCATTTCAATCATCTTGGCTGGCCGGTATAGTGACATTGTGAATCCTCAGGAGGTTGCTTCATGAGACCCTGCAGTTTTGATTCTGTCCTATTACATATGTAATATAATACCTGAATTGAATTAATTTTTTTAATTGAATATGCAGAAATTTGAGAGGATAATGCGTGGAATCCAGGGTGCACTTATTATTGCCTCAACAATTCAGATTATTCTCGGATTTAGTGGCCTTTGGCGTAATGTTGCAAGGTAAGTTAATGCCTTGCTCTTTTTGATAAGAATGATTGTTTTGTGTGATGATATTGCTAAAGTAATCTTTAACTAGCACCTGGGCTACTCAAGTTAGGTTTTTCTGGTTGTATGCAGAATGCAAGTTACTTAACAAGTTCAATTGGTTTACAAACCCCACTGTATTTGGTTTGAAACCCAGTCCTGAATGTGTTTGATTATAGATTTATCGATGTTTCTGTAATTGCTCCCTTAAGAACTGCTATGTTAGAATTTATATCTGTCAATGCTTTTTCAGGTTCTTAAGTCCCCTGTCTGCTGTTCCTCTTGTTGCTCTGTCAGGCTTTGGACTCTATGAACTTGGGTTCCCTGTGGTATGTATGAATACTCTTTTATTAAGATGAACATGTCAAAGAGAATTTCTTCAACTTCTTGCTCATTTTCTTAAGTCTGGCTATGTTTCTGTAGCTTGCCAAATGCATAGAGATTGGGCTACCACAGATCATCCTTCTCTTAATTTTTTCACAGGTAATTTTTGCTTGTCATTGACAGTCAATACTTGAACTTAGATGATCTTTTTTTTTAAATAGTAACAATTGCCTTATGAGTTTTTGCAGTATATACCTCATATGATACATGGGGAGCGGCATGTGTTTGATCGCTTTGCTGTCATATTCTCAGTTGTGATTGTTTGGGTTTATGCTCACCTGCTTACTGTTGGTGGGGCATATAAGAACACGGGACCTAAAACTCAATTAAGCTGCCGAACTGATCGTGCTGGAATTATAGGTGCTGCTCCTTGGTAAGGCACCTTTGTTTCTCTCTTTGTAATTTGATCCTACGCACTTATGAATCCTAGTAGTTATAAAATTTCCTGAAATGTGGCTTGTTGACCGAAATGTTCCATATAATTGTCATAACTTCAGTTCATTAAAATTATTAGGCATCTTTTATTCTCGTGATGGAATACTTGAAGTTTGTTGTTTTTCCATAATGCTCATTTTTATTGTAAAACACTCTGTCAACAGGATAAGAGTGCCATATCCTTTTCAATGGGGAGCTCCCTCGTTTGATGCTGGGGAAGCTTTTGCTATGATGGCAGCTTCATTTGTTGCTTTAGTAGAGGTTTGCTTCTTGTTTTGGATTACTATTTCAAAGTTTTTGCTGTTCATGTGTATTAATAGTCTGAAAGGTTACAACATATGGTTACAGTTGTACAGTTTTCTATGCACAAATCTGATTTCTCTTGCTCAACATCATCGGGAAGCAATATCTGAATTGAATTTTTAAGTTCATTAATAATTATAGTCTGCTAAATTTTACACTCTTCTTTGCTCTAATGTACTATGTTTAAACAGTCTACCGGTGCCTTCATTGCTGTTTCAAGATATGCAAGTGCAACTCCGCTGCCTCCTTCCATTCTTAGCCGTGGTATTGGTTGGCAGGTAAGTTGATCTTATTAGGTTGGTAACGTTGAGTATATTTTATCGATGCTTGCGACCAAAGATAAATCTAAGGACTTTTATATGGCCTTAAATCTTTATTTTACCCGTATGCTTGGTCAGAAAGATATAAACACATAAGCCACGCTTATAGTTCTAGACATCTGTTATTGTCAAGTTTATTTGATGGTAGTTTTAGACTTTATTTTCAATTCTCCTTTTAATTTGTCTTGTTTTGCATTGATTATCAACCTCAGGGAGTTGGCATTCTTTTCTCTGGGATTTTTGGAACTGGGAATGGATCGTCGGTTTCTGTGTAAGATTCTTTTATGATACTGATTGTTTATCAACTTCTTGTAATAACTCTTTTGTATCATGGATTTTCCACCTTTCTGAGGATGAAAAATGTCACTTAAAACTCCCTTGAATTTGATGTAGTGAGAATGCTGGTTTGTTGGCACTGACACGTGTTGGCAGTCGAAGAGTTGTCCAGATATCTGCAGGCTTCATGATCTTCTTCTCCATTCTTGGTCAGTTTCAAATGAAAAATCTCTCTCCCTTGCAGACACACACACACACTTTCCTATGTTTCTAACATGCATTCTTGATCAGGAAAATTTGGAGCTGTGTTTGCTTCAATTCCACCTCCAATTATTGCAGCTTTATATTGCCTTTTCTTTGCATATGTGGGTAAGTCCGGTCAATCAAGCTTCGATTCTAATGTTGCTGTTCCATTAGATATTCAAGTAATTCAACATTTTTCTTCTACCATATGCAGGTGCATCAGGCCTCAGCCTCCTTCAATTCTGTAACTTAAACAGCTTCAGAACGAAGTTTGTATTAGGTTTCTCTGTTTTCATGGGCTTGTCAATACCACAATACTTCAATGAATACACAGCAGTAAATGGTTATGGCCCGGTTCACACTGGAGCAAGATGGGTAGCTATCTTCTTCCCTTCTACTCTTTTCACAACTCAATTATGAACCTCGTAGCGAATAGTGATTCTCTCTTAACTTTTAAATCTTTTCTATGCAGTTCAATGACATGATAAATGTGCCATTCTCTTCTGAAGCATTTGTTGCCGGTATATTGGCAATGTTCCTTGATGTCACATTGCACCGGAAAGATAATACAACTAGGAAGGATCGTGGCATGCACTGGTGGGACAGGTTCCGATCTTTCAAAACAGATACAAGAAGTGAAGAGTTCTATTCCTTGCCATTCAACCTCAACAAGTTCTTCCCATCAGTGTGACACATCTTGGGACAGTTTTGAAGTGATGCTCAAGTCATGCACTCCCCATTACATAAGTGTAAACATGAGAAAAGCATTACTAAGTACAAACATATATATTCATTCATAGTTCTTGTAGTGGAACTTACTACTTAGCATATTATAACCTTGAATCTCACAATTATGCTTAATGGTATTTGATCAAGCATACAAAGTGTTATTCCCCTCATATCCAATGTGTGAGTAATGAGTATGATTTGGAAATGTCGTTTTATATAAGAAGCATATTATGGAAGATGAGGGTCCTTCCATCTAGAGGTGGCAAAGGGACAGGTTAGACTTTAGACTGGTTAATTTCAGGGCTGGGTAATTTGTTTGGGCCCTAATGAATTTAGATTATTTCTGGTTTTAAGTTGGGCCCTTATGTATTTAGAAGATTATTTATAATTTGTTTCTTGATAATTAGCAATTTATTACCCAGCAATTTATTACCCAGCAAAAAGCAAAGATTTTACATTATAATAAAGTTCGGATTTGGATCAGGCTCAAATTGACAGATTTAGCAACGGTATAAATGTCATTTTGCACCCTTAAGTTTGTACGGACTACCACATTGCACCCAACTTTTTTATTTTGACCAAAATGCACCATAAAGTTTTATTTTTGTGTCACTTTGCACCTTCCATCACGGTAGGACAAACGACTCTATAACGGTGTCCGACGTAGCATGTCACGTGTACAAAAAAGTGACATGTGACATTCCACATGTGCCAAAAAGTGACACATATCACGCCATATGTACAAAAAGTGACACGTCACGCCACATATACAAAAAAATGACACGTGACATGCCACATGTTTCAAAAAGTGACATGTGGCATGCCACATGCACTCACAATTATACGTGCCATGTGTCATTTATTGTCCACGTGGCATGCCACGTCAGACGTCATGATCGATCCGTTATGTCCTACCGGACAGAGGGTGCAAAGTGACACAAAAATAAAACTTTAGGGCACGTTTTGGTCAAAATAAAAAAATTGGGTGCAAAGTGACCGTCCGTACAAATTTAAGAGTGCAAACTGGTATTCATGCTATTAATATAGTTTTCTTTTTAATCATTTCTTGGGAGAATCTTTTATCCTATAGTATACTGATTCAACTTGAATAAAGATATTTCCAGAAAAAATAATTGAATATCTATACTATATTAAAAAGTACGTTCACCTGTAAAACTTTTGAATCGCCTATTATACCCTTATTTGTCAAATATATTTCTAAATTGCCATTGTTTAGGTTATTATAGTTTTACTCAACTAAAAACTCTATTTTTATTTAATTAAATATAATATCTTTATAACTATTATATTTTACCATTTTACTATTTTACTCAACTAAAAACTCTATTTTTATATAATTAAATCTATTAACCTTATAACTTATTATATTTTAATATTTTACTATTTTAATTAAAAAACTTGATATATTAGATTTTTTTTTAAATATATTTCTTGAATGACATTGTTTAAACTTTACAATTTTTTTAAATAAATTTTTGCAATTGAAAAACACTATTTTTATTTAATTGAATTCAATATTTTTATAATTATTTTATTTTTACCATTTTAATTTTAAAATTTTCAATTAAAATATAAACTAACGAAAGTATTATTATCAAATTTAAAAGTTAAAATAAGTAGTCTAATTCATATTTTTTAAAACTAATTAAGTTAAAAATTTATTTAAAATTTAATTATAGTGATTGGTCTGTTTCTAATTTTGGAGCATGTTGGTATAACAAGAATTTAAAGTTTTTAAAAATAAGAACCAGAGTAACATACAATTATTTCCTTTGACTTATAAAGTTAGAGATGTTAATCGGGCGGGTTTCGGGTTATCGTCACTTGGGTCCAGGTTAAATGAGTTAGGTAATTTTCTCGGGTCATTCGGGTTATCGTTTATTTTTCTGGTCAAATCGGGTTCGATCGGATTGGACGGTAGTTTTGATAGCTCTACTTATAATTAATGGGTCACGTGCGTTTAAGTGAAGACTAGTATAGTTAAAATGGGTATAGATACAAGTGATTTATTTATATACAACAAAATGTTTTTTGAATTGTATGTATGTATGATCAACTTGTTTCAGTATGTTTTTTCTTTTTTGGTACTCAATATGGTTCAAGTTTGAGGTTTAATTTGGTTAGGCAACTTGCATTGGAGTCATTTCGGGCTCAGGTTTTTGGACATTGTGCATCAAATGGGCTTTGGGTTTGAATTTTATTCAGACTTATTTTTAGGTTCATATATATTTGCCGCTCTTGTTTTAGCAAAGATAGTAGAAGTGGGAGAGGAGAGGAACATTGTGCCCTCATTTGGCGCCACATTTAGGCATCCATGTGAAACTGTGAAGGTAGTGAATTCCAGAAGACTGCAGCAATTCTTCTTTGCCCTGTTTCTTTTCCTTCAAAAACATCCAAACCCACATTATTCCTAAACATGATTTCGCCCCAAGCTTTGTTTGCAAGGGTTTTCTCCCACAATAGCAGATTTCAAGACTTGCCTAAATCAATGCCAAATTGAAAACGGTGATTCGTGGTTCTCTTTTCGTTTGTTCGACCTTCTTGTGGGATTGACTTTGGTGCTGGTTTCACGTTTTTAATTTTTTGTCCTTTTTTGCAGTGCTCTGCAGTGGCTCCAACCCACTTACATTTTCAAGTTTCATGTTATTTGGTTCGAGGCCTGGTTTGTTCTCCTTTTCTTGCGCTTCTTTTGTTTTTTAGATTGTAATTTTCATGTGTTGTTGATGGTTATGGTTTCTTTGTGATATCTCGCTGTCTTGTCTTGTTTAATTTAGCAGGAAAGAATAAGCTGCTAACAATATTCTCTTGAACTGCTTTATCAGACTTTGACAAATAAACCAATTTTGTACTTGCCTATGCCAAGCCCTGCTAAGAACTGCCTTGCAAATGTAATATAATATTTAAGCTTTCATTAGCTGTGCATCTTCCTTCTTTGCTTCTTGTGCTTTGAATATGCCTTGGCTTTCTAAGACAAAATACCTTTATCCTTTTCATTGCTTTCTTTCTCTTTATTGCTTAATTTTCCCCTTCTTAGTATTGTGAGTGTAGATTGTGATTAGTTCAGGTGATACTTATATTATAGGTTCATATTTGAAGCTTAATGTTGTTGAGCTTGAGCCCTGTCTATGTTCAGTCATGATCTGTCAAAATTCTGTCCTGAGATAAATATATCAACTTAATAATTTGATTTTTTTTTTTATGAGTTGCTTTATTCTCTGACCTGCTCCTCGGGTTTGGATCAATTTAACTATGCTGTGGAGTTGTTATGAATAGTTGCTGCTGATGATAGATTTACATTTTTAATTAATTGTCTCCTATATATTGTTACTAGTTCAGACAGTGCCTTTAGCTTATTGTAAGTTTCCAACTTAAGGCACCCCCAGTATTTTTACATTGTCTTTTCCTTTCTTTGATAGAGCAATTTCATTTGAATGTCATTACTTCAGATTATGAGTGATTGGACCGTGCTCTCCAGGGTATACATGTACCGTGTGATTTAGAATTTGGCTTGCCGACTGATCTCCTCAATGTTTTTGCTATATATGTGATGACTCCATTATTGGGTTTTTGCAGCCAAAAGAAAGAGCAAAACCGTTAAATTTTTGTAAATTAGTCTCTCCATGTGTGGCAAGGTGGCACGATTGGCTTTCAAATTTAATTGTGGCTGAAATGGTTGGTGGTTTTTGGTTTTAACACTATATTAATGCTTTGATCAGGGCAATGATTCTTGGTTTTTGGTTTCACATTCAAGCTATATTAATACTTTATCTATATTCTTGGTTTCTATAGTTTTATTTGTTTACAACCCATTTGCTAGCAGTAAACCTTGGTTTGGAATTGGGTTCATTTTAGGATGTTTAGATTTCAAAATATAATTTAACATGACTAAATTTGTATCGGATTTTGGGTGTTTATTTTTAGAATTGTTATAAATCAGTTTATTCTTTGTTTTTTATCTCCAGGTATACTTTTGCAGCATGGTCATTTGTTTTATGTTTCTTTAATTTAAAGAATATGCCTTCATCTTATATTTAATGGTCTCCTTTTCTTGGGAGATTGCAACATTGTAGTTTTACTAAAATCACTTCATACCCGATCTCTCGTGCATGTAGTGTTCTCTCCCTCCGATATTAAATTGTAATCTCGGAATTCCTATATTTGATACTTGAGTTGGAATTTGACTAGGGCTTAATATTACACTGGAATATGGTTATTGTTGTGGCTATTTTCTATTTCTCCACTTTATTTTATTAATTGTATGGACTTCAAATGAGACTACGAAATTGGAGAACTGGACTGTTATTATTCTAAGCTCTCTGTGTTTTGGATTTGATTTTAGTTGTTTTTCTTTGTTGCAGAAAATTCCCTTCTTACTTCTCGAAGGCTAGCTATCAAAGGTATGCTGTGTCTTTTATACTTACAAATATCTCTTATATATTTAGAAATTAATATATGTTAAAGTGGTCAAGGTCCATATCAAGTTTCACTTAAAACAAGAGTGATGAAAAGCCAAATATTGCAGCTGGAAAGGAAGATAAGGGTCATGATGGGAGTTATTCATTGCAGTGAGATTGAGTACAATGGGTAATTTTAACTTTTGCTCTGTTTTTTTTGGGGAGTGAGAGTGTGTGTTACAGAACAGAACTGCGTCTTACGGCCGTCGAGCCATGGCCGCCACAGAATCGCTGCAGCCGTTAAACGACGGCGATATTGTGCGTTTAGCCCAACAGAAGCAATCCACCAACAACCAACAACCCACTGTTTCTCTGCCACCATATCTCCTCTCTCCGCAGTCTCACAAGCCCCTCCTCTCTTACCTCCGCTCACGTGCCGCCTCTCCTTCTCCATCCTCCGCCGTTTCTGAATACGTTATCTCTCTCCTATCTCTTATTTCCCTCTCTCCGGAAACTCCTCATGTCTCTTCTCTCCTTGCCTCTCTTCTCTCATCCTACACGCAAATCTTCCCTTCACTTCCCCACGACTCTAATTCCCTTAAAACAATCAGTCTTTTCAACACCCTTTTAAGCCACGTTCCCTTTAACGACCTCAAATCGATTATTGATTCGGTGGTGTTAAATTTATCCTGTGTTGTAACGGTGGATGATGCCCAACTATTCGATCTTTTCCCCCAATGTTTCGAGTTGATTCGAAATGCAGAGGAGAAAGGTGGAGATTATGTGAATTCAGCGGTGGATATGATTCTTGATTCGAAATGGTCGAAAGGGTTTTTGCTTAAAATGGTTTCCATCGCGAAAGATTTCAGTTTTCTTGATAAAACGAGGGGGAAGGAGTTTTTGGAGAAAGTTTTCGCGGGGATTAAAACTGTGGATTTGATGGACTTGCCTTCTCTTGTTTATCAATTGTTAGTTTTGGCCTCCAAAGGGTTCAATAAAAGGGAGGTTATCGAAGGGATTGTGTGGTTTTTTGGGTCTGAACTAGGCTCCAAAATGACTTCAACAGTTAGGCAAGTTGAGGGGACTGTGTTGTTGCATTTGAATTTCGCAGTGAAGCAGGATCCTTCTCTGGGCAAGGAAGTTATGGGGTTAGTCAAATCAGATCTTAGAGCGTTTAATCATTTCACCATGGCTGTTTTATTGTCGGTGTCGAGGGTGCGGAGGTTCAGTGAGAGTTCGATTACTATTTTGAAAACAGCACTTCTTGCGGCATACCGTGACTATAAATTTACCAAGTAAGGAACCAGTCTGTTCAAAGCATCTTTATTTTAGTCATTTAACTCTCTTTTCCGTCCATCTTTATAGAGTATACTAATGTGTATTAGTTTATGTGATTTCTTCTTTCATTTAGAGACTGTAAGTGGATACCAGATGATATGAAGGAAGAATATCTGAAGAGTGTTAAAGTGGTCGAGAAATCTGTGCTAAGAGCTGTAATTCCTTTATTTTCCCTAGTGTGCATGAATTATGATTCCCATCACATGCATAATCAGAAATTTAAATTTGCACCATCTATCGTTTTGGTGGTGTTTAGGTAAATGAGAGCAACTATGGGAGAGAGCACATGGTGCCTAGCATGGTTCACTTTGGTTTTATCTTGCTAGAGTCAATTGGAGAGGTGAACTTTGCAGAGCTCTGCAGTTCTAAAGGTCTCCTGGGCAATGAAGAGCTTGGCATTCAGATGCTGAAAACTCTATTTGAGGTTCATGATATGGCAAGAAACGAGGTTAGTCTAACTCCATAATCACGACTATACTGGCCAACTTTCAATGATGCTACCAAAATCCACCACAAAAGATGCAAAAAGAAAAACAGGAATTTGACGATTAAGTTTCATGTTTAGAAAAGATCGTTGGGTTGTGAATATTATATTCATGCTTATAGCAGTTATCTTGTTTAATCTCATCCCATCTGATGCACTCCACCTTTCTCTTAAGAAGCTCATGCATCATGCTGTTGCCTTTAGGAAATGAAGGAACTATGATTTCTGCTTTTGAAATTATTAAATGATATATATTTTTCTTTCTTTCCTTTGTCATGAGCAAGTTGCCGTAATTGATTTCATGGTCTTGTCACAGATTATTGAGCAAATCAAGTTTCGCATTCTCTCATTGAAGCCAGAGCAGAGTAAGCCAATAATAAGGTAGCTGCATGCAGATAAAATGTCCCTTTTCTATCTGATTTTTGGTTATTAATAGAACTAAACTTGATTTACAGGCTGCTCTCTCATCTCATTCAGTGTTATCCTTACCCTATGTTGGAACATATTCCACGTCTGAAGGAATTGTTGGATTATTTTACTTTCATGGATGGAAAGGTTGCCTCTTCTGTTGTTCGTGCTCTCTTGCCTCTCATCAGATTTAATCGTGATCTACAGGTAAATATTATCTTGCTCAGTTTAATGGGCAAAGGCAGTTTAAGTTTTGAGTTCTGAAGTTACTTAAAAGAAATGCAGTTATCCTCTGATGAAGAAAGCCAAAGGTCTTAGAATAGAGAAATCTAACTAACATCACATAAATATTTTCTGTTCATTTTCTGATCAGTGATTGTGAAGTTTGACCCTGAAGATCAATTTTGGATCTCTAGGTGAAAGATTTCCTAAACTTTAGAGTGCTTTAAGTTTATTGTTTATTTTAACATTTCAGGATTACACTATTTTGGTTGTGCGAAAGGCTATGTTTAGAAGAGAAGAACCAGTTCGTCTTGCAGCAACAAATTCCGTTATTGATCTTATACTGGCAGAGAAGCAACCTAAGGGGGATGGCTTGTTTGGTTTCCAGGACTCATCAAGCCAAGCCAGTTGCAGTCAGCAAGCTGACGTACCCTGCAGCATGGGTGGAGGTCTCTTTCAGGAACTGAGTGCTTTGCTGCAGAGATGTCTTTGTCAGCAGGTGTCTTTATATTTTTCTTTATTTTTTTTTGTGCATATTTTAGTTCTTACTGTTTTTCTTTATATCCTTCTTTTGGTCCTTTTGAACTATGTTCTAACTGGTGTGATATTGCTATGTTTAGGCAAAGGTCAAGGAAGTCATGTATCAAGGGCTGGTGAAGCTCATTTTAGTGGATCCATCAATTGGAGGACTTATCTTAGATTTTCTATTACCCCACTTTCTCCAGTTTTTCAAAGAGGTACTTGATGAAAGCTTGAAAATATGTTATTCTAGAGCATTTATTAATCCTGAATTTCAGACTAAGCTTTAATCGTTAATATTTGATTCTACAATGACATTTCTTTTGACAGGAGAACATGGAGTGTTATTCATGTTTATCGTGCATATAGAAATTGGTGTCTGTAGTTATATAAGCTATTAAATCCCATTTTTGATTACTTCACATGAACTACTATGTCAGGAGGGTGCAGACGTCCAACTGGGAGTCAGCCATTGCATCAAGTCAGAAAGTGGCAAAGTACTGATTCTGGAGCCCCTGGATTGTCTTCTTTCTTGCATCTCTTGGATTTTACTTCTTCAGCCACATGGAAAAGCTGATCAGCTCTCAGATTCTGTCGGGGCATGTTTTGGTTTCTCCCTTTCGCAAGAGAATGAGGTATTGTCCTCACTTAATAAGATGTTGAAGAAAAATCAAATTCATGGTATCAAGATTATATGTGAAATCTTTTATCTGAATGTCATTTGGTAACATCTGAAGTCTCACACTCATCATAAATCCGAAACTGCTGCAGGATGGTAGGAACTTGTCTAGTGAGGTGTTTTCCAGTGCTTTATCAAAGATTCGGAAATTTCTAATAAATGCAAATTTGGAAGGTTTGAAGTTTTCTACACTTTATATTGTTTGTAGCTTTCTATTTTGAGTATTAAGAAACAAAAGATCTGCATTAGGAGAAGAAAAGAACACAAGACTATAATGTGGTTTCATTTGTCTTCTTCGTATTGAAACAGAAATTATTGGTCAAACTCAAGATGCAAGCGCCGCTGCTGTTCATGAAGAGAAGAGAAATTCTTGTGCATTGATTTTGTCAGGAATTGTTGAGGTGGTAGTGAATATTATTGCTATGGATTTGGAGAAAGCAAGAGACCAAAAGAAGGTTGAACTTGAAAAGGAGCTTACAGAGTTTGTTGACCTTCATGACTCATTTTCAAAGGTTGCATGTACTCCAAGACAAAGCAATGCCACGAAGAAAATGAATATACGAGTTACCGGTTATGATACACCTGAAAATGTGGAATCAGGCAACACCAAATTGATTCAAGAGCATATTCCTTTCTTGGCAACTTCAAGCATCAACCAATTATTGCAGATAGCTCTGGAGCTATATAATAGTGAAAGCTGTAACAGTGAAGCAACTTCACAGAGCCATAGCCAGTCATCCTTGGGCAAGGGATTGAAAAGTTTTTTTAAGATTGTTACGTTTACTTTGAATGCTTCCCTTCGTCATATAAAATCTTCAATCCTTGTTGGAAATGATAATCCCTTGAAGAAGTTCATCTATGGGGAAATTAATATGCTAGGTTCCCCATTGCTGAGATTAACTCTCTTGCTCAAATCAGGGTCAAACATTGCAACTAGTCAGAAGAAAAAAGAAAGCAAGGTGAAGAAAGATACTGAAGAAAGAAAGGAACATCTTTATCTAGCATTGCTTTGCTTGAAGGAACTGATAGCAATCAGTTTGTCCAGTTCACGTTTGACTAGCTTGCTCGAAAATCTGTTGTCAATTCCCGAACTGGAAACTGCTGGTTTGCATGATGAATGTGTTATGGCCTCTGATATTGATGATCAAGATATAAGGAACAAAGAGTTGTTCATTCTGAAATTTTTGAAGCCGATGCTATCTGAGCTTATGAAACAACCAGCTTTCCGCAATATTGAGGTATATGAATATTTCCTTTGGTTAAACTACTTTGGCTTTTCTCAATATATGAATATTTCCTTTGGTTAAACTACTTTGGCTTTTAGAAATAAAACCATTCAAACTGCTATTCTTTGTTATTAGATCCTTTGCGATATCATGTTGATGATTTGGGCACAAATTGCCCGGCAAGTGGAGGAATTCTCATGGAGCTTGGGCTATTCATATTTGCAAAACCAGTGAAACAACAAATTCCACCATTGCTAAAAGCATGGTTAGACTTGCCATCAGTTTAAGCTCTCCTCCAACTGATTTACATGTGGCTCAAGACATGTTGAGGGAGGTATTAAAATTTATGGGATCAAACACTAGTGAGTCATCGCAAGAATCTACATACCATCTCATAAACCAGTCAACAACCACTGCTGTAGCTTCTTGTCTACTACAAATAACTGATGCTGTCATAGTGGACATGGATTGGGCAACTAAAAAATTGAAGGCAGCTTCACAAGTCTCTCAGAGAAGCACTCATCTTGACCAAAATGGGGAAAATAGATCAGGGTTGGTGTTTGAGGAAAATATTTACTCAAGGGTCAAAGCAGTTGTTGAATTGTTATCTTCATTTGTTTTGATGAGCCTCAAGGGTAAGTATATGCACATTGAATAAACATCCGGCTCTCATTTCCTCTTTTATTGTTACTGAATTTATGACATTGTTCTATGCAGATTCTCAAGCAGAGCATTTTCTCAGACTGACTACAAGGTTTTACAAGCATTTAGCTCAGATGTCAAAGCTCAGGATTGCACCTAAAGGTCAAAAACAGCTTTTACCAAGCCTTCAATTTCAGAAGCTTGTGGAACTAACTTGCAAGCAGCTAACCATTCCAATCTATAACTTTGTGGCAGAGATGCAACAAGTATGGACCTAAAACTATTTTTGCATTTTGCACTTCAAATGCTGCTTTGACCATTTAATGTTCTGATTCTAAATGGCTTGCAGGCTCAGCAGGAAAATGCTAACAACAAGGGCATCATTAACAAGATCAAAAGGGAGAACAAAAGCATCCCGGAACTGATATTCCAGATAGAAGATTACGAGAAATATCTTATTCGACTTAGCAAGGCAACTAAGGTTAACTTATTGAAGCATGCCAAGCGTAGTACTTCACGAGACTTCAAAATATTGGAATCAACAGCAGTTAACGGAGAAGAAGAACCTTCCAACCGCAATCCTGATCCTAACAATCCCGATACAGATGGAAATGAGTCATGCAGTGATTCTGAAGACAATGAAGGAAATGGTTTAGAGAAAGTTTTGTCACCTCAATCTGGCAGTCCTTTAGCTGAAGGAGAGGAGTCTGAATGTGAAGCTGAAAATAGAGCTTCTGTTCTGACTCACAAGCGGGTGAAAAGGAGTAGAATTGTGCAGGACTCTGATGATGAGTCAAGGTAATGAATTTTTGAAAGAAATGTAGCTTCAAAATTGTAATTATGATCACTTATGAATCCAGGAAAAAGGGTGGAGACAAGTAGTTTATGAATGAAAGTGAAAGGTACTTGAAAGAAAACATGTAGAATATAGAGGAAAGATCAGTAAATATACCGACATTTTGATTTAGCCTAATGGGCAATGGCATCATGGGTTGGGCTTTTCAACCTTGACCCCAACTCATTATTGTTTATGTGGGTCTGGTTGGTGCATTGGTGCCCATTTTTATATTACTAACAATTGGAATTTATAGAGAAAGATTACAGAACACCTAACACCCTAAAATAATATTTGGATTCAGTTCACATACTTCTTTATTAAAGGTTGCCTTCGAATTATTTTTCAAATAAATTCCATAGCATTTGTTTCTTAATCCATTTGATGCTATATAGCCATGGCATTTGTCTCTTAAAATCTTGCAAAGAGATGTTCTGATGACAGTATTGCTAAGAAAAATTAAACACCCTAGGAGATGTTCATGAGTAAATTACTGCATCTGCTCTTTTCATTAACTGCATTATCCTCACATTCATCATATCATGATCGACCAAAGCGAGCAACCAAATCTTTGCCTTATTTTATAATTATGCTGCATTTATTAATCACAAAAATTCGCATCTTTGTTATACCATATGTTCTATACATCCAAATATCAACCAGCCCTTACACATCTATTAACCATTACCGAACATAAATATCAATAGCCCGCGGCGTAGCGCAGGTCAAAACCTAATGCCTAGTAAATACAAAATCCTCATTCAATATGGATAACGTTCATTGCACGTATCAATAATTAAAAATTAAAATTGCTAGCTAGGCTTTCAATTGTACTATCTCTAGTTCTTTTCCTGTTGGCTTTTTCTGTATTGTCTTTTCCTTTTGCTAATTAATTTACAGTATATATATCCCAAATTCCCAATACTGAAAATATATAATAAAGCAATAACAGTAGGAATATCAATATTTGCTCATCCTGTATGGCCAGAAATATATATAAATTTGCTTTGGACCATTTTCCATTTTCACCAAGGCATGTACCGTTTCTTAAATAATGAATGAACTTCCACCTTAATCCATAGAAGAAATAAACTTAATGGGCTTTTTATCCACTAAGCCCTTAAACTATTCAACGACTAACAATTTTGCCTTTCAACTTTTATTTGAGACAATTCTATCCTCACACTTTGATTCTTTTAACCAATATATAGTCTTTGAAATCAAAATATGACGGAACGTGACAAGTTCATTTGTCAGTGTAAAAGTAAGCCACGTTAGCATTAAGCATAAAAAAATTGTAATTTGTGTTTTCCGTAATGTTTGGACCTTTCCCTCTGGAAATCAATAGAACATGTGGCACTGGCAAACCAGCAAGTTCAACCCATGTCATTTTGGATTTAAGACATAGTGTTCAAACTCAGCTCAAATTCCAAGTTCGATTAGGATGTAGGTTTTAGGTCAAGATCAGGTGCCTTTCAAAAAAAAAGGTCAAGATCGGGTACTTATTAATTAGTTCTTACATGGCCTAGGTTCGAATCATTTTGAGTTAGATTTATTCAGGGTTTAAGCTATTCCGAAATGAGTTTCTTCAAGTGTAGGTCTTTGATATACTTTCTCAGTTAAATCAGATTTAATCGGGTTCAGATTCATTTTCCGATTTACAAGTTGAGATTCATTTTGCCAAATGATCATCCACGAATCAATAAATATAATTTCAAAATTCATTTTGGTATTTACGAATTAAGTTCATTTTTCCAACAACATTTGAATTGAAGTCATCTAGTAGCTCGGAAGATGCTTCTTATCATGTGCTTGCCAACAAGCCAAATGCGCAATTTGCTTTAGTTTCTATCGTGTCTTTTCTTGTCATATATATCAACTAACTTATGTTTAGTCCAGTTTATAAATTAAAAAGACATGCATGCTGCAGTTTATGACAAGTCATTATCTGGTCGCAACAATTATGCTAAAATAAACCCATATGAACTACGCATTAATTAAAGAAAAGTTCAGAGATCGAATTTCCATTCTAAGTTAGTAAGATGTGGCAAATGTTTTGCAAGGTACGACCCCACTTATCTAATATTTTCGAGCAACCATTATCTAATTTGATCATGATTAATTACTTGTACACGTACGTTCTTGAGAAGAAAAAAAAAAGTTCTTCCAAACCCTCTAGAGCTGGTATGTGCCAATAATTTTATTTTTATTTTTATTTTTATTATTTTTTTAAAAAAACACTCTCTCTAGAGCTGGTCGATGCATGTACCAACTTTGATCAACATAAGCTTGTCTTATTAAAAGCTCTTTGAAAGGTTATTAGAAACTTTTCTAAACAAGATAATTCTTTCTTTTTTCCTTGAGGTTGTTAGGGATCAAACCCTAATTATTGGAACTAAGAGTCAAGCACCTACCACCAAGCTCAAATGTTCAATTACCATTTTCGTGCTATATATATGTGAGAAAAGTTAATCATTTTTCGTTTTGAATTAACTTGAACGGTTCCCACTTCCTTTAGGAGGATTGTCCAAGTTTTAGGTTCGAATTATAATTCCTACACCCCCTTATCCTAGAGCATTTGTGTACCAAAATAGCTTAAAAGGATATATATGTTTCATTAATGGAGAATTAAT